>SJYC01098554.1:0-19559 GCA_006408675.1 Madoqua kirkii
AAAAAAAAAAAAAAAAAAAAGGAAAGAATAGAGAAAGATAGTGCATTATATTTCCTCATGTATTTTTACTCTTCCCATTGCTCTTTCTTTATGCTTGATGTTACAAGTTTCTTTCTTTTTTCTTTCTGTTTCTAGATATTCCTTTAGCCATTCTTTTAGGGTAGGTCTGTTGGTGACAAATTTTGTTAGTTTTCCTTCACATTGAGGATGTCTTGATTTCACCTTCATTTCCTGGGTATAGAATTCTAGATTGACAGTTCTTTTCTTTCAGCACTTGAAAAGCATTATGCTACTTCTCTTGCCCATGTTAGTTTCTGATGAGAAATCAGCAATCCTTTAAATTACTTTCCCCTGTAGTTTATGTGTTATTTTTTTTTTTCTGTTATGAAGATTTTTTTCTTTTTTGTTAGTTTTCAGCTGGTTGATATTAATGTGTTTTGGTATATATTTCTTTGAGTTTCTCCTGTTTAGGGTTTATTGAATCTGTAGGTTTGTGCCTTTTGCCAAATTTGGAGAAATTTAAATGTCTCTTTGAATACTTTTTCTGAGACAAGAAAAGTAAAAATATGTGTAAAAGGAGAGACAAATTATCATATTTTCAGATTATATTACTGCTGGTGTAGAAAATCCAAAGGAATCTGCAGACAAAGTATGGGAACTAATAAGGCAGTGAACAGGACTCAAGCAAACAACCATATTGTATACAAGATATTCTTCTAACTTGGCGCTCACTTGTTTACTAATCTTGACCTAGTTCAATTAAGAGACAAAGAGGTATTTTCCCTATGGTAAAACAGCATTTTATTAGCAGAATCAAGATATTGTGGCTTTTCGTGTTCTGGAAATGACCATACTAAGGCTTCTGGGAAAATAAAGAGAAAATATTTTTGAAATGGGAAAGGGCATGGATGGGGTGGAATGAGATCAGTAAAAAAAATCCTAGGGATGCCCCATTAGGACACAACTGAAAAGAAGAACTAAAAGAAGTTTATGCTTTTAAAAACAGAAAGTAATAATGTTTGAAGAGTGAGACTTAGCAGCAGAAACTTATTATTCAGTAGTCACCCCCTCAAATATTCATGGAATATTTTTGCTCATGGAACTTTGTTCTCTCCTGGTTTGCTCCTATCCCAGGCTTCTCTTATATAAATTTGTTGCAAATTTCTCCCATCTATAAATATTGAAAAGTCTCTGAGTTCAGTCCTTGTTGTTATTGTTGTTTAGTTGCTAAGTATGTCTGACTCATTGCAACCCCATGAACTGTAAGAGCTCCTCTGTCTGTGGGATTTCCCAGGCAAGAACACTGGAATAGGTTATCATTTTCTTTTTCAGGGGGTCTTCCCAACCCAAGGACTGAACCCACGTCTCCTGCTTGGCTAGCAGATTCTTTACCACTGAACCACCTGGGAAACCCTCAGTCCTTAGACTTACTCATTTCTTTATCTATCTCAATTCCTTAGTCCATTTCATTCAGTCTCCTGATTTGAAATGCCCAATTTTATTTCCAGGCCTGAGTTTTTCCTTAATTTTTTTTTCTGTGTATTCAGCTACTTACTCAGCATCTCCATCTGAATGTCTAACAGGTATCTAAATACCAAATCAAACTGTTGCTTCCCTATCTTCTGTTTCTTTCTCCATCTATCTTCATCTCAGTAAATTGTCACTCATTCTTCAAGTTTTCAAGCCAAAAAAATTTAAATTATTCTTGACTCCACTTTCTCCTATGCTATGGCCATTTGTCAAAAGATTCTATTGGCTCTACCTTGGAAAATCCAAAACGTAATCACTTCTTATCACCTTTACCAACCTTTGCTAACACTATCTCTTCTCGCACTATTGCTGCAGCTACCTAACAAATCTCCTTATGTGTACCTTGGCCCTCTGTAATCTACTCTTCACAGACTAGAGTGATATTCTAGATCACTAGATCACTAGAGTGATATTTATATCAGATCATCTCATTTCTCTGTTTGCTGGTTGTTTCCTATATTACTTGGGATAGAGTGCAAGCTCCCTTTCAAGGCTTCTTATTAGGCTTTATGATAGCCCTTGGCTACCTTCTGACACATTTTCCTAGCTCTTTCCCCAACTTAGTTCACATCTATGACACTCACCACCTCATTGTTCCTAAAATTCTCCACCACACTCCCACATCAAGGTCTTTGCAGTAGAAGAAAGCTCTTCTCCTAGATGCCCACATGGCTATTTCTTCCTTAAGATTCACTCAGTGTTACCTATTAAAGAGAGTCTCCTGACCCCTTGATATAACAACACTGCTTGATCTTTTACTCCCTATCTCTTTATCCTACTTTATTATTTTTTTTCTATGAAAAACTGATATATAGAAATCTCAAATAGAGTTGAGATACCAGAAGAGGGAGCTCTCATGTCCTGAGATGAAAACAGAGCCCAAGAGGAAAAACAAAGACTTCCTTCCCTGGCAAGGATCAGCCGGTGAAAAGACATGAACTTTGTTTAGAGCAGCCCTGCCAAATCATCTTTACTCTTTTCAAAAGCGTTCTACTTCTTTGGCTGTGTGGGGACTTGCACATGGCTTGCCATGACTGCAGACCCCAAGTTTCAATTTTCTACTAATTTCTAAATAAATCCATCTTTGCTAGAGAAATATCAGGCAGTCTATTTCAGGTCAACATTCTATAGGATCTACCATGCTAAAATTTAAGAGTTCTAAGAAGAGAGACTTTCTCTGTGTGTTCAGAACTATTCTCAGAACTGGAATAGTGCCTGGTACACAGTAGATCTTCAACATGTAGTTGAATAAACAAGTGAGTGTCCTGAGCATTAAGAGTTGAGTAATTATGAGTGATACCCAGCATTTCCCTCTTTCTATTTGGAAAATAAAATCGAAAGCAAAAAAGGTATGGGATTTCTTAGGACCTCAGGACTCAGCCTTCTGTGAAGATTGGTACAGTGGCAGAGAAGAATATGAAAGGAGGATTCCCTCAGTCTAGAGAGGTGAGAGAAAATTTATTAAAAAAATAGAATGCTTGTATATTTCCAAAAGGAAATCTATGTCATCTGAAAGTGAGAAATGGTTATTGCTTTAAACCATGACTGTATTGTTAAGACTCACTTATTCTAAAAATAGCCTTTCAATAGTATTTTATTTCCCAAACATCAACAATTAGAGTATATTATGCAAAAATAGCCACAAAGCAAGCACAGCAGTCATATTTCTTACTTTTTTTATTTTTTATTTTTATTTTTTTAATACTTTATTCTACTTTACAATACTGCATTGGTTTTGCCATACATTGACATGAATCACCCACAGGTGTACACGATCTCTCAATGCCGAAGCCCCCTCCCACCACCCACCCCACTTCTTATGGTGTGAGTTTTCATTCAATTGTCATTAAATTTTTTCATCGTAAAATAACTAAGCGTGATACTAAAATGTGAAATAGACAGTCTAAAATTTCAAGTTAGAAAATGCAAGAACATCTTAATACCTTTATCACTAACATGTTAATCACAATTTGACCAAAATTTTGAACATTTTCATTAGAATGGTTCTTCGAACTCACTCTGAAATGTTTACATTAGTGTTAAAATGTCTCTGGGAATGCATGTAATTTTAATCATGTAGTGCTTTGAGACTTCATTGTTACACACCACACAGGGCACTCCTATTGGCAGAGCTACCCAAGGAAATCTTCAAGTCCAGTGCCTAAAGAGGGAAGCTCACCCACATTCCTTTGTGTGCCCTTGTTCTCCTCCTGCCTACTTGGCCAGGTTTGGACTCTGCTGATTGTCATGTCCTGTGCAGATTAGTTGGATATGAACTTGTGACTGTACTTTCCTGGAGTTGCCCCCATTTTCTACAAGTGGGCAGAGGTGAGAGAATCATTAATAGATCTCACATCTCTATTGTGCATTCCAGTCTTCACACTTATTAACTTACATTCTCTCTCTGGGTCCCACAGATCACATGCCATGTCCTTTGGGGAAAGCGCCTCTGGGAATGAAGGTAACCCTTTCTTGTCCCAATTACCATGGCCAGACCACTCCACCCCCACATGCTAACCCCAAACACCCAATGACCTACAGCAAGTACTATGGTGAAGGGTCCTGAACCAAAACCCTGGTGCTCATTTGTCATCAGCATAACATGTGTCATTCACTGTATTATCTGTTGAAAATACAGTTGAAAGACTTTTCTTCTTTCAAACAAACCATGCTTTATTGGGGAAATCCACACGTAACGTAGCAGTTACAAAGCAGAGGGCAAGGACTGCAATGGATAAAGTCTAAGGGGCTTTTGGAGTAGAGAGTAGTTCTAGTAAAAACTGCCTCCTCTTAATGATCTCATGGGTTGTTTCAAAATTGCAGAATGGATGTGAAAGCACTTCGTAACTCTAAAGGGCAGTACTATTGTGACTGCAAGACATTGGTCCTGCTTTAATGGATAGTAATTTCCAGATATGCTTGGAAGACAAAACAATTACAAGTTTTCTCTGTTATCTCTCCATTCAATCCCTTTGAGAAGATGGGACATAGGAGGGGAAGTGATGTAAGAAATGCTCAATGTGCTCTTGCCAGTCCATTTACCCAGAGATTGTCCACATTCCTTGTTACAGTACAGCCCTCCTCACTTCCCCTGGTAGAACTCCTGCCTCTCTCTCTCTCACTCTGGAAGTATTACCCAGTGAGTGGATGAGCACACAGATGCTCCAGCCACACTCCCTAGACTTGAGTCTTGATTATGTCCCTTCTCCCTGCTTAGTCTTGGCCACAATGACTTCAATGCTCTATGTCTCAGTTTACTCACGTGAGAAATGGGTATAACTATAGTTCTTAGTCCACAAGATTATAAATACTAAAAGAGATAATGAGGGACTTCACTTGTGGTCTTGTGGCTTAAGACTCCATGCTCCCATTGCAAAAGTCCTGGGTTCAATTCTGGTCAGGTAACTAGATCTGACATGTAGCAACTGAGTTTGCATGCTGCAACTAAAGATCTTACAACCACAACAAAAATCCTGCATGCTGCAACTAAGACCTGGTGCAACCAAATAAGTAAATATTAAAAAAATTATATGTGTTAAGGAAGAGATAATAGATACTAAAGTGGCATAGAGACTACTTCCTAGTAAGTCCTTAGTAAACATTAGCTATTATGTTAATTAATTCATTTAAAATATCTTCTAATCAGTTACAAAGAGCCAGGCCTTGAGCCTTAAACATAAATAGATGAAGTCTCAGCCTTTATGTGAGGAATGCTGGTGAACCATAGCCAACTGTGCATCTCCACTTGCCCTCTGTCCTCTCTGTTGGTGTTCCAGTTTCCTCCCCACTGCAGAAAAGCCACCTGACCCCTTCAGACGGGCCATACCACTCCTAATAGATACATCATCTCCAATTCCCTGACTCTTTGCTGCTCTCTGCTGGCACAGATATGTGTGCCATGTGCCAGGCTTACATAAGAGGATGGGGGGACACAGGTGGGAGACTAAAGGTGTGTGTAGGGTGACAGACATGAAGATGTCTGCTATACCTAGTCTCTGCCTTCACATAGCTCATGCCACCAATTATAAATTATGACACTATATTTATATGCAGCTGTCCCTTGGTATCATAGGGGGCTGGGCCTAGGACTGCCCACCTCATACCAAAATACCCTGGTTTCTTAAGTCCCTTAATCACCCTTGATATTTGCATGTTCTGGAGAATCACAGGTATGGAAGGCTGACTATGATATACATCTTTTTCAGAAAAGGTAGTGAGTCAGGAAGGACTTATTAGGTCAACATTTGTTAGTTACTTAGCTGTGCAGATTAGTATAAAGAGACTTATAAATCACTTTGGGAACCATTTTGTGGAAATTAAGGGTGATTTTTTTAATGAAATACTATATTTTGAAGTAAAGAAGACAGGCTAAGTTAGCACATTAAGATGATTATCATGTCAAATCGATACAAGACTAGAAAGCACACTGGAAGGGCTTGCCACCATGTGCCCCTGACAAGCTGTGACCAGCACTGATCTCATATGAGTAGCTGGTATTGACTCCACAGCTAAACTGAGCAAGTGAATACAATTAGTAAACATTCACAAAAAGAACACAAAGATATTGTGGTTAGCAAGTGTATAGAAAAGTTCTCTCTTAGAAGAGACAAGGAAGGAGTAACATTAACAATATGGTGGTATAGTTCAGTGTAGCTGATTTATGATGTTGTGTTACTTTCTGCTAACAGCAAAGCGAGTACATTATACACATATTCACTCTTTATTAAATTCTTTTTTCATGTAGGCCATTACGTAGTTTTGAGTAGAGTTCCCTGTACTGTACAGCAGGTCCTTATCAGTTATCTCCTTTATATATAGTAGTATGTGCATGTCAATCCATTTTCCAATTTATTTTTCCCCTCCTCTCTTCCCTGATAACCACAAGAATGTTTTATGCTTCTGTGACTCTACTTTGTAAGTAAGTTCATTCATATCATTTTTTAGATTCCACATATAAGTGATATCATATGATATTGTTTATTTTTGCTTTTGTTATTATGCTCAGTTCAGTTCAGTTCAGTCGCTCAGTCATGTCCGACTCTTTGACACCCAATAAATTGCAGCACGCCAGGCCTCCCTGTTCATTATCATCTCTCGGAGTTCACTCAGACTCACGTCCATCGAGTCCGTGATGCCATCTAGCCATCTCATCCTCAGTCGTCCCCTTCACTTCCTGCCCCCAATCCCTCCCAGCATCAGAGTCTTTTCCAATGAGTCAGCTTTTCCCATGAGGTGGCCACAGTACTGGAGTTTCAGCTTTAGCATCATTCCTTCCAAAGAAATCCCAGGGCTGATCTCCTTCAGAATGCACTGGTTGGATCTCCTTGCAGTCCAAGGGACTCTCAAGAGTCTTCTCCAACACCACAGTTCAAAAGCATCAGTTCTTCAGTGCTCAGCCTTCTTCACAGTCCAACTCTCACATCCATACATGACCACAGGAAAAACCATAGCCTTGACTAGACAGAATTTAGTCGGCAAAGTAATGTCTCTGCTTTTGAATATACTATCTAGGTTGGTCATAACTTTTCTTCCAAGGAGTAAGAGTCTTTTAATTTCATGGCTGCAGTCACTATAAGGGTGTAATCTCATGGTAATTCAAGGAAGATCTGTATGTTTTCTCAACTGCTCTGCAATGCCTGATCTCTACTTTTCTCAATTTATGTTTTCTAAGGCCATTGAAGTTTTAGACTGCAATCTCTATTCAAAAGACTTCCACCTTTCTCAGTGCCTGCAAAATAAAAGATGAAATCTTAAGGTTAGTACCCAAGACCCAAATAGTCCCATCTCTCATTCCTATAATTCAGTCAAAGTGAATAATTTGCCATTCCCTAAATAACCCAGAAATTGACATTGCCAACCCCTCTTCTTCATCTGCCAAAACCTCACAGAGCTTCCAAAGTGTGTTCTAAATACCTACAGGCCCATGAAGAACCGCATTATGCCCTGAATTATGTTCCTTTCTGAGCACGTTTCTTCATCAGAAGAAGGGAATATTAATTCAACACATAGACTTATGCTAAGGATTAAGTTAAATATTCAGTACTCCTGGCTGAGAGGTTGTCATATAGTGGATCTCTATACCTCTTCTTTGAAGTATTTCTGAACCCTCAAGTTGTCCATCTGTTCCTTTATCACATCCTTGTATTTTATAAAGCTTTGTCTGTGTCCCACTTGAGCCTTTGGAGAGGTAGTAAATAGTTCAGGGATCACAGAGTACTCAGGGTTGGGACCATGCCTCACTGTTTTCTGAACCACTCTTTCCCTCTCTCCTATGCTGTCTCTTTCCCTGGCACTAAAAGTGAAGTCGCTCAGTCGTGTCCGACTCTTTGCGACCCCGTGGACTGTAGCCCACCAGGCTCCTCTATCCATGGGATTCTCCAGGCAAGAATACTGGAGTGGGTTGCCATTTCCTTCTCCAGGGGATCTTCCTAACCCAGGGATCAAACCTGGGTCTCCTGCATTGCAGGCAGACATTTTATCCTCTGAGCCACCAAGGAAGCCCTTCTCTGGCACTAACTAGGTACTTAATAAATATGTGAAAGATACGCTTAAATTGATTAAATTCTCAGCACAGACTGCCTTCTCAACATCTAGTCTTCAACTTAAGAGCACTATTAGAGAAAAAGTTGCTCAGTGGAGGTGTCTGGGGACTGGGAACACTCCATTCCATAGTCCTGATCGTTTTCTATCTTCTTCTAGGCAGCATTCCATCCCTTTCATCACAGTAGCGATTTAAACCTCCTCAAACTTCCTGCTTCTCTATTCTCCTTCTCACTGTATCCAACACCCATGATATATGGCATGTCCTCTTATTTCACAGCGAAAATAGAAACTCTCAGTTTCCTGCAGCCTCATCTCCCATCTGAGCCCCCAGGGAAGCCCAACGTTAGTTGTTCGATCGTGTCTGACTCTTTGCCACCCCATGGACTGTATAGCCCACCAGGCTTCTCTGTCCATGGGATTTTCCAGGCAAGAATATTGGAGTGGGTAGCATTCCCTTCGTCAGGAGATCTTCCTGATCCAGGGATTCTTTACCATCTGAGCCACCAGAGAAGCCCATATATTATATATATATATGTATATATATGTATATATATCTAGAATTTTTTGTGAACATGAGTTTTCAGTTCCTTTGGGTGAGTACCAAAGACTGCAATTACTGGATCATATGGTAAAAGCATGCTTAGTTTTTATTTTTAATACCAAACTATCTTAGAAAGTGAATATACCATTCTGCACTGCCACTGGCAATGAGTGAATGTTCCTGTTGTTCCACATCCTTGCCAGCATCTGGTGTAGTTAGTGTTCTGAATTTTGGCCATTTTAATAGAATTGTAGTAGTATCTCATTGCCATGTAATTTGCATTTCTCAGATAACATGATGTGGAATATCTTTTCATATATTTATTGTTCATCTATAGACCACATTTCATAAAATATCAGTTAAGATTTTGGTTCACTTTTTAATCAGGTGGTTTGCTTTCTCGTTGCTGCATTTCAAGAGTTTTTGGTACATTTTAGATAACAGTTGTTTATCACCTGTGTCTTTTGTTAATATTTTCTCCCAGTTTGTAGCTCATCTTATTCTCTCCACATTGTCTTTCATTGAGTAAAAGTTTTTAATTTTAATGAAGTCCTGCTCATCAATTATTTCTTTCTTGGATTGTGCCATTGGTGCTGTATCTAAAAATGATTATATTTTCAAAGTCATCCAGTAATGTTCCCCCAAGTAATTTCAGACAAAAAAAGCTGAGAAAAAGATTTGTGTTGGAAATTTTAACAGAAAATTGTCCCTAAGCCTTTCAGAAACTTAGTCTGGGCATTTCCTTCACTTATTCTTCCTGCCTTGATAAATTCTTACGCAAGTTTTATAATCATGGAAAGTATTAATATTTCAAGTCTTGGTTATTTGCAGAGTAAGGAGAGGCAGGGAAATTAAATAATGGCATTAGGCTCTCATTTTCTTTCTGCAGAAGACATTCATCTTTCGGAAATATAATTATTCTCCTTTGTATTAGTTCTTTTCTTTACAAAAATTAATGACTGTATAATACAAAACCTTTTCCTTTGACTTAGATGAGAAGAGCATGAGGACTCAGAGAGCCTTTTGGTTTTCAGTCAGTTGTGTAAAAAGGGAAAAATAGATGGCATTTTAATAGGTCAAATCACATTAAAACAAGCTCTAAGAAACTGTCTACATTCTTTGTATAGAAATGCAATTGATCGTGACATATTAATCTTAGACAGCTTCCTAAACTCTTATGAATTTTAATTGCTCAAGGTAGGATCTTTTGACTTACTTATGAAATAAACATTCATATTACTTGTGACTATCAACAAGATTTTTCTTTCCAAATTTTAATATTTCCATTTAAAAAAATATTATTACCAGACTGTCTAGAGCAGTAATAGTGGACAAACTTGTTTTGCATGTGAATGTGAAAAGAAAACTTCTAACCTTTTGTTATTTAAAAAAAAATGCTTGCTGAAAATGCATTGAAGATGCTCTTTATCAGTTTAAGGAAATTGTCTTCTAGTCCTAGTTTGCTCGGACAGTCTTTATCATAAATAAACATTCAATTTCATCAAAAGCTTTTCCCTCACTTATTAAGTATATCATGTTATCTCTTTTAATCAGTTCATGTTGTGGATTATTTGTTTGTATTTTTTCTATTGAAGTTAGTGTATATGTGTGTTTTCTGTTCTTAACAGTTTCTTTAACTCTTTTGGTTTGTCTTTGCTTGGTATATCTTATACCAACCTTTGAATTTTAACCTTTTTATTTCCTTGATTTTTCAGGTGTGTTCTTTGTGAATAGAATGCCTACCTGCATGCTAAGTCCCTTCAGTCATTTCCAACTCTGCAGAACCCTATGGATGGTAGCTCATTAGGTTCTTCCATGCATGGGGTTCTCCAGACAAGAATAGTGGAGTGGGTTGCCATGTCCTCCTCCAGGAGATCTTCCTGCCCCAGGGATCGAACCCACGTCTCTTACTTCTTCTGCATTGGCAGGCAAATTCTCGATCAATAGAGTTACCTGGGAAGCCCTTGTAAATAGAATATTCAGCAGCAATTTATTGAATGTTCCCTGGAAGCCAGGTTCTTGGTTAGGTACTGGTGATATAATGAAGAATAAGAGATCTAAGTTCCCTGACTTCATGAAATGTACATTAACATGGGAGAAATAAAATAAATACATGCACAAATAGTAACAAAAGGATTATAAAAAGCTTTTCCCTCACTTATTAAGTATATCATGTTATCTCTTTTAATCAGTTCATGTTGTGGATTATTTGTTTGTATTTTTTCTATTGAAGTTAGTGTATATGTGTGTTTTCTGTTCTTAACAGTTTCTTTAACTCTTTTGGTTTGTCTTTGCTTGGTATATCTTATACCAACCTTTGAATTTTAACCTTTTTATTTCCTGATTTTTCAGGTGTGTTCTTTGTGAATAGAATGCCTACCTGCATGCTAAGTCCCTTCAGTCATTTCCAACTCTGCAGAACCCTATGGATGGTAGCTCATTAGGTTCTTCCATGCATGGGGTTCTCCAGACAAGAATAGTGGAGTGGGTTGCCATGTCCTCCTCCAGGAGATCTTCCTGCCCCAGGGATCGAACCCACGTCTCTTACTTCTTCTGCATTGGCAGGCAAATTCTCGATCAATAGAGTTACCTGGGAAGCCCTTGTAAATAGAATATTCAGCAGCAATTTATTGAATGTTCCCTGGAAGCCAGGTTCTTGGTTAGGTACTGGTGATATAATGAAGAATAAGAGATCTAAGTTCCCTGACTTCATGAAATGTACATTAACATGGGAGAAATAAAATAAATACATGCACAAATAGTAACAAAAGGATTATATATTGTGGTCAGTACGCCAAGGTACAGAAACAAAGTGCTATTTGGTTGACTAAAAACTTTGTCTTTTTCCATATCATCTTATTGAAAAACTCAAATGAACTTTTGGCCAACAGATAGTATAGAGGAAAATGGATACTACTTTTGGTAGTATGGGTAAGGAGGATAGATAGAAGAGGGCAATGCTTAAGCTGAGACCTGAAGGATAAGAAAGAGCCAACCAAGGAAGGAACTAGGAAATCAAGCATGCCAGAGTGGAAAATGCTCACAGACATCTTGTGTCCTTGTGAACTTTGCATGGGATCATTAGAACAGAACTCTAACTTGAGCGTTGCGAGCAAGGGATGAGAGAGTCCAAAGATGGTATTAGAAACAGAGAAGACAATGCATTTGTGTCATAATAAAGAATATATATAAAACACTGAAAACTTTTACAGAGGGGTGCAACAGTTTAAAATTATGCTTACAAAAGCTAAAAATGATTTCCATGTAGAAAGTGGACAGAGTTGTGATGGAGAGATAGAGAGAGGAAACACAGATACCAGATAGGATGCTATTGCAGTGATGCTGAGGGCTTGGATTAATTAAGGGAGAATGGACAAATTTCGGATACATTTTAGATGTAAAACTAACAGAACCTGCAGATACTTTGGATACAGAGGTTGAGAGACCAAAAAGAGGTAGACATGCTTCTCGTGGTTGTGTTTCACTGAACTGAAAGATTTACAGAGTTGTAAGGAAGATGGAATATTTGTTTTACAGTGTACCCATGTGTGACTTCTGGGGAATGGTTGTGTAAATAAAGAGATCAGTTTTAGACACATTATCATTGAGATGCCTTTGAGACATCCAAGTGAAAATGACAGGTATATACACATGTCTACAAGTTAGAGGAAATGTATAGACTAGAGATACAAATTTGGTAATTACTATCATATAAAAATAACAGTTAAAAACATGGTTTTGAGTCTAGACTGCCTGAGTTTATCTGGCTTTTCAATGGATCAGCTATGCAACCTAGGGCAAATTATTTAACTTATTTGAATTTCAGATTTGTCCTCTATAAAATTATGATAATGATGCTAGCAGCTACTTTGTATAAACTGATTATTGCATTTGAATTTTCTACCTATGTTGACTTGAAATAAAAGTTAGCTGCTATTCTCATCACCAATAGCTCAAAGGGTTAAACTTCTTGGGTAAATTTTTCTTCTTAAAGTATCATGGAAATATTACTTTACTCAAAGGCAACAACTCTAATAATGAAATTTAAGGTGAAGACATTAACAGGGAAGTAACTCCAGGAGAAATATGTTTGGAAGCCGAGTATTTTGTAGTCTTCAATCAGAATGCCAAATAAGTAACTTATGAAATCATCTATATGAAATTAATTCTAGAAACTAACCCATCCAGTGTCAAGCATGTACTTGGTGTTAAAACAATGTTTCTAGACTGAATAATATAAAAATGTACCCAAGTGTTGCTAGTGGTAAAGAACCCATCTACCAAGGCAGGTTAGACTAAAGAGATATGGGTTTGATCCCTGGGCCGGGGGAAGAGCCCCTGGAGGAGGGCATGGCAACCCACTCCAGTATTCTTGCCTGGAGAATCCCATGGACAGAGGAGCCTGGAAGGCTACAGTCAATAGGGTCACAAAGAGTCTGAAACGACTTTTGCACTCATGCATATACTGATAATAGTCTGACTTTTAAAAACTGTACTTTTCCTAGAGTGTTTTAGAAATTTGCCCAGCACCCCTGACTCATTGACAAGTTAAAAAGATCTTTTGCCAAATTTCGTACCACAACTCTGCATATTTCAAGCTGTTCTATTACATTTGCCAAACAGACTCCCTTCTGCACTCCCAGTACAAACCTACAATTCAAAATACACACACCAAAAGAGCGAATCATTAGAAGTTTTGGCCACTGAAGTCATAATCCTCATCTGATTCAAACAACTGGGTTTTTGTTTTTGTATCAACTTTTGATCCTAGACTGCATGAGCTCTCAGAGACATGTAAATGTTTATGTGATTGAATTGTCAAATAGAAAAAATGAGACTCTCTATTTGAACCACAGTCCCTGGGCTCTCCATGCTGGTAATAAATATTGTGGTGCACTCTAGTGGTAGAATGAGATAGATTAGATCTGGAAGTGCCCCAGGATTAGCAGAAGTCATTGTTATTTTGAAAAATATATCATCCATTGTGGATTTCAAAACATGACTAGGGGGATGTTTCATGTACGAGGTGGAATCCATGTAAGAACTTTGCCTCTCTCTGCCCAGAAAATATTTGGGGAAAATAACTGCATTTCTTTAATAGTAAAGCATCTCGATTTAAATGGAAATACTGTATGTGTTTCAGAAGGCTTGTGATCATTTTATTTTTAACAGAAGTGGAATTTATTGTTATCTTCTCATAGTGCAGTAAGAAGTATTTTTTAAAGTATTTTCCAATAAAAATTGTCAAGGTTGAGAGTAAGTGCATGTGAATAAAACAAAAATGGACATAAATATAAAGGATGGATTTGCACACACATCGATAAGTGTTCATTCTAGAGGCTTATGTAGTTGCTTCTTACCTTCTTATCATACCTCTGGATTTTCCTCCCTGTAATAAGTTCTAATTTCTGGGTCTCTGATTACTCATTTCTTGGCTCTCAAAACTTCCTTGGGAGTCTCTTGTATTTCCTTCCCACTTTAATCTTTTTTTCTGAGAATTTGTATCTCCATCAGTTGTAAATTTCTGGAAGACTCAGCTTCCCTGACCATCCTTCACACTGCCAGAACACCCATCACAGTGCCTGGTGTTTAAGGCGCATTTAGAAACACCTGATGAATGAGCAAATTCATGAAGATTCTGATCTGCTGTCTCAGAGACTTACCATAATGGGTAACATTCATAGGTCTGTACCTTCTGCAGTCCCCGGCTAAGTCTCAAAAGTTAGATAGCTGGGGGTTTGGACCTCTTCAGAGCTCTTGTCTCCTTGAGAACCAGTTGCCATATCAAGAAGAGCTGATTTCACACTTCTTTCCTTCCTTTCCAGAAAACAGCATGATCTTCTCTCTGGGGATATTCTAAGAGGGAAGGGAAAAATCACTCAAGAAAATCAAAGTCCGTATTATTTCACCACATTAAAAGTGCACACACGCATGTGTAACCGAGGTTGAAACAGAGGCAAAGCCATCTCTATGTGGTCCAGTGGAAGGATCCTAAGCTTAAGACTCTAGAGAACCTGAAATGAAAGCTCTGTAACCAACTCACCACATGCTTGAAGGAAGTAATCGACCATCTGCAGGTCCCAGGTATCTTATTTATCAAATAGAACTATCATATACAGATTTCAAGGAAGCAATAGATATGAAATGTTTGTTAGAAATAATAAAGCTATAAAGGTTGAAGGCTTTTTTGTTTCTTTTTAAATTTAAAAGCATCTGGCTTTTGGAAGTATCATGATACAGCTTTGGGAGAAAATATTTGAAATCAACCAGTTGCTCATTTAACCAGTAGTTTATTGAACATCTATTATGTGCTGGCATTTTTCTAGAACTAGGAAATAGATACAGTCATGATCAAAGCAAACACATTTCCACCCTTCAAGGAACTGGTATTTTAGTAAGAGAGAGCAATGATGAATAAACTAATAATATGCAATATATGAACATAAATTCAATATTGTGAAGAAAAATAAAGCAGGATAAAGAATGATGGAGGCTTCAGTTTATTTATTGTGACTATGCATAGAAGGAGCTTGTAATATAGCTTTCATTCCAGTAGGGGTGAGAGTTGATGGTGCCTTAGGGAAAAAAATTGTGCAACAGTACAGATAGAAGGGATAGAGAGATATCATTTTTATAATGTGAGATATAATTTTTAGATTGAGTTACAGTATTTCCTGATGGACTGGAGTGGAGCATAAAAGAAGTGTCAAGGATGATTCTAAGGGATTCTAAGATTTTTGAGTCAGTGGATAACAGATGATATAACCTACTCCTGTGGTGAACACCGGAAAGGGGACAGTGTGGGGACTCTATGCATAAAATATATAGCACAGTCACACTAAATAAAACTTTACTTAAAAGAGCAGTTGCCTTGAAAACCTTGTTTTGACTGATTTTTACAGGGGAAGTCAGCAGCATGATTCAAACACAGCCTCCTGGGCCAAGAGAGGCAGATGGTAGCTATTCTTCAGGCTCAGATTTTAAAGGAAGAGTTTCCAGTTATTTTTATGAATATAGTTTCCAGTCTCTTAGCTTATAAATATTTCTCTCAGATTGTGAATCTGGTCTTGTTTTGCCTCTGTATATTCAACTCTTACAACCCTGGCTAAAGTTAGCCGTTTGGGAATCAGAGAGTTCTCCCTGAAAAACAAAGCAAGGCAGCCCTAAAAAAGATGAAATTGCTCCTCCAAGAAATAAGAATGTTGAAACAAGGCTTGACTTTGAGAGAGTTGGGTTCTGGATTAAGACAGTATATAAATTTTCTGAAAGAGTTTATGAGTCAATCTTTTAGCCGACAGTTATTTGCCATGAGACTGTTGTGTGTTGACCTTGCTTGTGGTTTAAGGGAAAGAGTTGAGGCTCTCTAACCACCCAGGGGGTTACAGATACTGTGCAGAAGGAATCTAGCCTTGGGTCTGGCCCATTGGATATCCAATCAATGGGATGCATTATTATACTGCTTGTCATGTACTTTCACCTCTTTGGATCATAATTATGCTGCTTTCTCCATCTGAACTACACTCCTTCCCTTCTCTGCCTTATAAATTTCAGCTCGTTTAAGGTGTTATTCTAATGGCTCTCCTTCCATGGAGCCTTCCATTTTTTCCCTACTCCTCATTCCCAACCACTTGGTTTGTTTATGCAACAACCAGCAATGTTTTCCAAACTTCATTCACGTATCTTTCTCTTGAGTTTCTTTTTCCTACAGAACCATGCACTCATGCCATTATTAGCTATATAATTTGCATATATTGACTCACTGCTTTAACCTGGAAAATCCAATCGAAACCTCCAGGGGCTTATTATTTTATTCAACACATGAAAAATATATACTATTAACATAAAAACAATGGTTTTCATTTTAAACACAATGAAAAATCATTTCTCATACCACCAATGGAATGGATACCATGTTCTGAAAACTGCTGGATTATGTATTTATTATGGTAAATTAATAGATCACTTTAAGCCGTCCCAGTTCTCTACCCTCACTCTATCCATATCCTTTGCTTTTGTACCTTCCTATGGTTTTCCAAATGTGAATAGAGTTAATTCCCTTAGGCTTGGCCATAGGACTAGCTTTGGCTAATGGGATGTACAGGAGCAGGATGGCAGACCAGGATTGAAGTGCTTGACTGAGCTACCAGTATTTATCTTAGAGGTATGTCTTGGGCCCAGAAAGCTTGAAAAAGTTACTGGGCTTCCTGCTTGCATTTCTCCCAAGACAATGAAAAGAACACACTGGCTAGTTCCAAAGGAAATATGAGGGGTATCACGAGCAGAGCTGTTCCACAATAGGTGCCTAAGGTCAAGCTCAGCCTGAGGTAACGACTCCAGCCAACTAGCAAGAGCATGAGTAAGCCAGTCAAGATCAGCCTACCTTCATGCAATTCCCCACAGGCCCGCTGACTCAAGAACTATAAGAATAAACAATTGTGGTTTTTAGTCACTCAGATTTGCAGTATTTATAATGCATACATCTGAAGTAAGAAATGGCAACCCATGCCAGTATTCTTGCCTGGAGAATCCCATGGACAGAGGAACTGGTGGGCTTGGTCCATGAGGTTGCAAAGAGTTGGACACAACTGAAACAATTTAGCACAGCACAGCACGGCACAATGCATAAATTCAAATGCATATTTTTAATTCTTTATTTTAAATCCATCAACAGCGAGGACTATTGTATATCTGAGCTCACCTAGTTCTTAGTACTCAGGAGATGCTAGCAAGACAACTATTAAATAATGACCGATACTATTATCATGTATGGGATTGTCAACGCAAGCCATATAAATTCCCATGCCAGAGTATTCACATTTCCTATTTCCTTTCTCTGGTAAACTTTTCTCCAATAGCTACACAGCCCCTTCCTTTATCTCCTTTAGTTTTCACTAAAATACTATATTATCAGAGGTCTTCCCTGCAACAGGCATTTTATCTAAATTGTCACCACACAGCACTTATCATCACTCTGCCTGTGGTTATTATTGTAGGAATTAGGCCCTCCTCCAGAAAGGTTCTGACAGTGGACTGTCAATCCTTTGAAGCTGTATACAACATTGCAAATATGGCACAAATATTTATCTTTTAGGGGGAAATTTCATGGCTTTCAAACGTTTTTTTAACAGCATCAGTGATGTATTTAGACAATATTTAGTCAGTACTGCGTGGCTAAACATCTATAAAGTGATTTGACAATTTATTACACGAAATAAGCAGCTAGTATTGTTCATCTAATGACTATTACTAGTTGTGTTACTTTCAGTAAGTTTCTTAGCCTCTCTTAGTTTGGTACAGAAAGGGCTCTACTAGTAAGTAGCATCTACCTCTCAGAATTGAACAAAATTGTGTGTCTATTTCCATGATCCAGAGCTTTTGCTATTATCTGCACTCATGCCAATGTCTAACCGCAGCATCTAAAGTAAAGAAGTTTTAATGATTTATGAGTGTTGTTATTCAACTTCTTTCATAAGCTTTTTGATGCCAGGAGTGCTATGAATAGCCTGATAACCCTTTTAGGTTTTAGAGATGCCATTATACACTCTCTTGCTTTATGTCACTGAACACCAACAACTTTATGAAGCAGATATAACTTCATTTTGTAAAAGAGAAAACTGAAACTCAGAGAAACTATGTTAGTCTATAAAAAAAAGTACCTCTTGCAAATACAAGCCCAACCTAGATGTTTCCTTCTCCTCTGTAGCAAGCCGTCTCCTCAGTAAGCTCCTCAGCTCTACGCTCTTTCAACAACCCACTCCAGTCTTCTTCCCTGGAGCACCCCAGGGACGGGGGAGCCTGGTGGGCTGCCGTCTACGGGGTCACACAGAGTTGGACAAGACTGGAGCAACAGCAGCAGTAGCAGCAGCACCAACAACTTTATGAAGCAGATATAACTTCATTTTGTAAAAGAGAAAACTGAAACTCAGAGAAACTATGTTAGTCTATAAAAAAAAGTACCTCTTGCAAATACAAGCCCAACCTAGATGTTTCCTTCTCCTCTGTAGCAAGCCGTCTCCTCAGTAAGCTCCTCAGCTCTACGCTCTTTCAACAACCCACTCCAGTCTTCTTCCCTGGAGCACCCCAGGGACGGGGGAGCCTGGTGGGCTGCCGTCTACGGGGTCACACAGAGTTGGACAAGACTGGAGCAACAGCAGCAGTAGCAGCAGCAGCATGCTCTTTTGTAATATGCATATTTTTTAATAGTTGGCAAAAGGTAATTTCATTTTTCACTATTCACCTAATATCATTTTACAAATAATATTAGTTATAGTTGTTATTATTATCTTTTTCAGCTGACCAATAGTACCACTTAATTTCCCCCATTTTCTGATGTTAATTGGCTTCCCTGATGGTTCAGATGGTAAAGAATTCATTCACCTGCAACGCAGGAGATCTAGGTTTGATCCCTGGATCAGGAAGATCCCTTGGAGAAGGGAACGGCTACCCACTCCAGGATTCTTGTTTAGAGAATCAAATGGAGAGAGGAGCCTGATGGACTACAGTTCATAACTAGCACTTTCACTTTTCAATTTCTGATCTTAACATTGTCTCTAATTTCTTTGTAATAATGGATAATACTAAAAAAAAAGCATGTTTGTACATTTAATATTTTAGTGCCTTTTAAAAAATTTATTGGAAAAATGATCACACACAAGATGTCAACTAAATTACATAAAATGCTTGATGGTTGCTTCTGTCTAGTGAGAGAGATATAAAAGGTAGCGATAAATACTGATGATTTATTTTTTAAATGTGTTATATCAACATACTGTGTGTCCAATGATGAGTATACGTTGCCACAATTTTATAGCATTAAATATTTCTACTTTTATAATATTTCTACTTTTAATTGTTAATGGATGTAAAGAACATTGATGTTTTTAAATTTTCACTTCTTTAATTGTTTATTAGATTGTTTGCACATTCTAGTTTAATATTTCCACCT
>SJYC01098556.1:0-14255 GCA_006408675.1 Madoqua kirkii
GGTTGGCTTATGTTTATGAATTCTCAAAGGACATTTTACTCCTCTGTCTAGAATGCAATGTTTCAAGTCACTAATTTTCACTTGGTAGGCAGGGATTTATTTCTAGCTCCCTCTTACATTGAAAGCTTTGTGTATCTAATTTTATTGGAGGAACTCCTGTGAAACACTTCCTCTCAACACTGCCCTCATCCCCAAAGGCCTTGGTCTTGTCTTCTGCCTCCTGAGTTCCACAAACTCATTAAAATAAAAATTCAAGGACACTGGGATTTGGTAAATATTCTGAAAGTCAAAGCTGAATTCATGCTGTATGCACTCTAGGTACATCACTTAATATTTTACTGTTTTTACTGCCAATTTTTTGTTGTATTTAAAAGGATATATTTGCTATATTTTTGTATTTCTAGCAGCACTTGCTTTCAGGGAGGAAGTGGTCAGTGTATTTAATATCAAAACAATGTTCCCTTTAGTTATTCTTTTAGTGATGATTTGTAAGAGGTAAATTGTTTATCTGTCCTGGCCTTATTTTATGCTTGTGATAATTAATTTTATGTGTCAACTTGACTAGGCTATGGTACCCAGTTTTTGATCAAACACCAGTCTAGATATTGCTGTGAAGGAGAGATTCACACTTAACTAAGTAATATTTGGGTAAAGCAAAAAATGTTCCATAATATGAGTGGGCCTCATCTTATCTGTTGAAGGCCTTCAAAGAGAAGAATGATAGACCCCCAGGAAGAAGGAATTTTACCTTTAGGCTGCATTCCAACTCAAGACTGTGACATCAAGTCCTGCAAGAATTTCTAACCTGCCAGCCAGCCCTGAATTCCAGATTTGCCAACCCCCACATGAGCCAGTTCCTTAAATCTCGCTAGTCTCTCTACCTCTATTCCTTCTTCCCCTCATTCCCTATCTTCTCTCCCACATCGCTGTCTCTCTGTGGCTATCGTTTCCACTATTTGTTTTTTGTTTCTCTGAAGAATTCTGATTGATCCAGTATTCATACTTTAAAATAGCTTATCTGAGTAGAAAATTCTGAATAGGCAGTTGTTTTCTTCCAAAACTTTCACAATATTGCTTTGTCCTTCGACCTCTGTCATTGCCATTGAGAAGTCAAAGAATTATTCCATTATGGGTTCTCAGTCTTTCTTCTCTTGTTGCTGCTGTAAGGTTTTATCTTTGTCTCTCCTTATTAAAAAAGGTCACTTATGTATATAATTATCAGTGTCTCCTTTTCCCATATATAAGAATGCATTCTCTTCAGAAGTGCCCATCAGTGGCACTGACCTTGCAGTGTGTCCTGGGGTGGTGAGTACTACCCTCACTGTGACTTCTCAAAGACAATCTAAGAGCCTGCTGGCCTTGACCTTGAAGTTTTGAACACCAGCCGTGAGTCACTCTCTCAGGCATTTGGATATCAGCTGCAAGGAGGTGCCCTGGGTACTGGGTACCATCTGGCCAGCACCACTCCAGAGCTCTTCCTCTCCCTTGAGGTAGAGCTAGTACCACTGCCTCTTCCTCTCTGTCCTTGCAGCCCCGGAAGAGCCCACTGCTCCATGCAGTGCTGCTCATTCTCCACTTCCTACAAGTTTAGCTTCTCATACATGTGTGGTCAGGCTTGCCTGGTGGCTCAGACAGCACAGAATCTGCCTGCAGTGCAAGAGACCCAGGTTCGATCCCTGGATGGGGAAGATCCCCTGGAGAAGGGAATGGCAACCCACTCCAGTAGTCTTGCCTGGAGAATTCCATGGATAGAGGAGCCTGGCAGGCTACAGTCCGTGGGGTTGCAAACAGTCGGACATGACTGAAGGACTTACACTTTCGCTTCACACAGGTGTCTTTGGTTCTTTAAATTGTATCGTCTCTAACATTCTCAGTGTGGTTTCTGTTTCCCTGATTGTTTCCTAACTGACACAAGTACCCATCACATAGTTAAATACACAGAAGAAGATATGAAGATGCGCATGCACGTCTACTAATACATGACCCAGCAGCCCTCAGGGCTTTCTGTCACACTGTTTTGTCCTGCACATCCAGACAAGTGTATTTATCAGTTGTGTTGCCTTTCGAGTGGTTGTTCTCAATGACGTATCATGCTTTTGTTTAATGAAAGTTTTTGAAAAATCTTAGAAATCCTAAAATTTGGGGCTTTTTGAAATAGTTAATACAAGAATTGGACATTTTCAGAGAGTAACTAATTGTGCCTAAGATTGCTGGGTGATTATCATCATCCTAATTTATAGATGAGGAAGGTAAATCCCTGATAGATTTAGGTGACTAATCTGTGCATTCACGGAAGTCAGTGCAATCTGTAATAGTATGGAAACAGTACTTGGCACTTGGTATTGTTGAAAAGATTTCCTGATATGTAAAACTAACCATCCTATCATTGCAGAGGAGTTTTGAGTAGATTAATACTTATATATTATATATATATATACATATATATAAATATATATATATACACAGTACAAGTATGTATAAGTATATATAGACATGTATGTATCTATGTATACACACATATATAAGTGTATGCACATATGTAAATGTAAACTGTCTTAATGCAGACACCCTAGAACAAAGGCCATACTTCTGAGATGTCTGTGAAATGACACCTGGAGTAGTAAGATGATGGACATCTTCTTTTAAAAACCTTTTGAAAAACTAAAACTAGAAATATTTAGCTTGTATGGTCAGGCTCTTATACACTGTCATTTGTTTTAAAAGGCTTGAAAAATGTTTTCTCAATAAGGCCCTTCCCTTTGGGAAGTGGGCCTCCTGCCACTGCCCATCAGTGAGTTCATGTCTGTGAATGACTGCTGTATGCGAAGCGCCTGCCTGCCAGTGCGGCAGATGTAAGAGATGTGGGTTTGATATTAATTGGGAAGACCCCCTGGAGTAGTAGATGGCAGCCCACTCCAGTTATGTTTCTTCCCTGAGAATCCCATGGACAGTCCACAGGGTGCAAAGCACTGGAGATGGCTGAAGCGATGCAGCAGGCGTGCAAGCCCAGCCCTTGCTGTAAGAGCCACCACCGTGCAGCGCCTTAGCTGCCAGGTCTAACCAGTTCACTTCATTGGCATTTAGCTGTTGATCAGTGAGTGTATATTTCTTAAGTGTGAAGGTTCTTGACAAAGTTATATTTGTACAGCTGTCTATATTTGCCTGTGTCTCCTTTTCTCTTCTCTTTTCCTTTCTTTCAAATTAGTTGAGAATCTGTAATATAACAAATGAGATGGACATTTATCAGTGAAATTTTGTTCGAAAACTAGAAAATTAATCTTGCCACATGGAATACCATTCTGTGTGGCATGAAGCATGAAGTGAAGTGAAGTGAAGTCACTCAGTCATGTCCGATTCTTTGCAACCCCATGGACTATAGCCTACCAGGCTCCTCCCATGGGATTCTCCAGGCAAGAGTACTGGAGTGGGTTGCCATTTCCTCCAGGAGACCTTCCTGACCCAGGCATCAAACCTGGTCTCCTGCATTGCAGGCAGATTCTTCACTGTCTGAGCAGCCAGAGAAACCCTAGCTTGGGCTACTGTAACAAAACACCACAGACTGGCTGTTTTAAACAACAGATGTTAATTTCTCACAGTTCTAGAGGCTGGGAGTCTGAGACCAAGTTCAAGGCTGGTTTAGCTCCTGTTGAGGGCTCTTGTGTTTTCACACGATGGAGAGAGAGCGAGCTGTCTGATGTCTTCTCCTGTAAGGACACTAATCTGGCAGGATCAGGAATCCGCCCTGATGATCTCATTTACCCTTAATTACTTCTTTGCTCCAAATATGGCTATTCTGGGGGTTAGACCTTCAACATATTGAAGATGGATATGATTCAGTCCATAGCACATATGCTCTTTAAAACTACAGTAATGTAGCCAATGGCAAACCACTCCAGTACTCTTTCCTGGAAAATCCCATGACAGAGGAGCGTGGTAGGCTGCAGTCCATGGGGTCGCTAAGAGTCGGACACGACTGAGTGATTTCACTTTGACTTTTCACTTTGATGCATTGGAGAAGGAAATGGCAACCCACTCCAGTGTTCTTGCCTGGAGAATCCCAAGGATGAGGGAGCCTGGTGGGCTGCCGTCTATGGGGTCGCACAGAGTTGGACACAACTGAAGCGATTTAGTGAGTTGTCTTGTAATCTCAACCCATATAGATGGGCTCTCTTTATAGTTGTTCATATCTTTCCATATTTTCCAGTGTGCATATTTCTTTGCATGTGTGTGTGCATGCAAAGTATACATGTTAGTGTTTATGATTATAGTTTACATATTATTCTGTAGTCTAACATTCTCATTTAACACTTCTTGAATTTTTTACAGTAGAAATACACTGTATATTTATACATTGTTTAAATGTTTGACTACTGTTTTTTTTAACATACTGAATTATATATAGATTCATTTTTACAACTCATTTTTTATATAAAATATACATGTAATGGAGAAGGAAATGGCAACCCACTCCGGTGTTCTTGCCTGGAAACTGCCATGGACACAGGAGCCTGGTGGGCTACAGTTCATGGAGCACGAAAGAGCTGGACATGACTAAGAAACTAAGCAACACAGTAGCAGGTAAAATCTTCTTAAATGAAAACATGTATCTTTCCTTTATTAATTTTGGGTGCTATGGAGTATTCTTACTATATTATATTAATATACTACAATAGACTTAAACATTTATTATTTTCTTGAGGGGTATTAAAGTCATTTGCAATATTGCAAAGGACTTCCTATTTCAGAGCCCTTATGTAAGTACAGGGTAGATTTCTAAGTTTTGAATAAGAACAATTTACTGTTAGATAAATATTGCCAAAGTGTCTTTTGGAAAGTGTATGTTGATACCACATCCTTTGTTAATCTGGCAAAATATTACCTAAAAGTTTTAGCCAACGTTAGGGGTGAAAATAGGAGGTAGTTGTTTTTAATTTTGTATTTCTGTTATTTTTAATGAGTTTGAGCATTATCATATTTATTTATGCTTTATTCTTTCTTATAAGAATTATCTGCCCTTATTCACCTTAACTTTTGGTTTATTTGTATCTTTTCATCTTAGTTATAGATCTCTGCATTATTATGTATATTAAATTGTTTTTATATATTTTCAAAATGTTGTCTTTTGATTTTTAAACAAGTAAGTAATGAATAAGTGAATGAATGATAAGAAAGACAAATACCATTAAAGTATAAGGTAATTATATACACTACCATGTGTAAAGCAGATAGCTAATACGAAGCAGCTGTATAGCACGGGAAGCCCAGCCTGATACTCCATGACGGCCTACAGTGGTGGGATAGGGGTGCATGGCAGGGAGGCTCAAGAGGGGAGGGATATATATTAATATATAGTTATGACTGTTGTATGGCAGAAACCAGTGCAGCACTGGAGAGAAACTATCCTCCAATTAAAGACAAGTGAAGTACAATGTGGCACATGTGTTACGGGCACATGTACGCAGGCCGCTGCGGGGTCCTGGAGGAGCGGTCTCTGAAGCAGGGTGGGAGGTAGAAGAAGATCCCCTGGGCCAGGTGAACCTAGAGCTGTGCTTTAAAATGTGAGTAGAAATCAGTGCCGGAGAAAATGAAGACGTTATTCCAGGGAGGGGATGCAGCAATCCAAATAGAACAAGATCTATTCTGGAAATTATAGTTCTCTGTGCCAAGAGAGAGGTCCTGTACAATGGAGTGGTGAGACGGAGCCACAGAGATGGAAAAGTACTAATTGAGCAGTTTGGTTATCACAGTAAGGCACTTAAACTTTCCCTGAAAACTGAGAGAAGCACTGATAAGTCCAGATTTGGATTTTAGGAAGACTATTCTAATACCAATATGAAAAATAATATGGAAGGAATCAGTCTGAAAGCAGGTAGACCAGCCTGTGGTCTACTTGCTGCTGCTGCTGATGAGTCACTTCAGTCGTGTCTGACTCTGTGCGACCCCATAGACGGCAGCCCATCAGGCTCCCCCGTCCCTGGGATTCTCCAGGCAAGAACACTGGAGTGGGTTGCCATTTCTTTCTCTAATGCATGAAAGTGAAAAGTGAGAGTGAAGTCACTCCATCGTGTCTGACTCTTCATGACCCCATGGACTGCAGCCCACCAGACTCCTCGTCCATGGGATTTTCTGGGATTCTCCAGGCAAGAACACTGGAGTGGGTTGCCATTTCTTTCTCTAATGCATGAAAGTGAAAAGTGAGAGTGAAGTCACTCCATCGTGTCTGACTCTTCATGACCCCATGGACTGCAGCCCACCAGACTCCTCGTCCATGGGATTTTCTAGGCAAGAGTGCTGGAGTGGGGTGCCATTGCCTTCTCTAGCAGTCTACTTGAGGCAGGCATTAATCTTTTAATTGTCATAATGGAAATGACACAATCTGTGTAGAAAATAAAAGCCTTTAAATGTCCATCATTAAAATTGAGTTAATTCTAGGAGACTATATACTCAGAGAATAGGTGATAATTGGATTAGAGAGATTTTTCATTTTCTTCTGTAGACAGATACTTTTGCATTATTTGAGTTTTATTTTTTAATCAAGGATAGACTTCTTTTAAGAAAGAAAGTTTGAAGCTAATCAATAACAGAAATATTGAGTGTTTTGGTGGACCAGCAAATCAGTATGAACCCCAATTTTAACATGACTGCAAATGTGGGTGTGATAATACTTGATTACATTACTATTTTATAAGTATTCCAATAAAAAATGTTTCTGCTCTTCTTTGTTATAGTCAGATTGCATCTGGAACCATACGTTCCCAGATCAATTAGGACAATGTTTAGGAGAAAGGAACTGCAAGTGAAATGACATACAATCATGTCAGATAAGAAAATGGAGATGCTGTGCCTGGCACAGGTCTGAGGAGATATTTAGCTTTGGTTATTGATAATGTGTTTGCCAAGGAGAAATAAGACAAATTCACTAAGTTTCTAATGAACATCAGAATGAGGAATTGGAGTTATAACAGGGCAGATTTGATTTTAAAAAAGAAAGAAATTGAATGGGTGTCAGTTTTTTTTTAATGCCTGGAAAGCAAACATTTCTGATATTTTTGCCAGCTTCTCATAAACTGGCAAAATTGCAGTAGTCAGGCCTTCATTTAACTAATGCTTAAAGCCAGTTGTTTTGTGATAGACTCCATATGGTTCAGCCACATTTATTTATATGTAAATGCATCTAACATTTTATGTGTGTGTTTCTTTTTTTGTTAAATACAACTAACATTTTCATTTCTTAAACTGGTTATGCTAGACCTCTTTTTGTGTTTCCACACTAACACACCAATAGGTGGTACTGGCAATAATAAATGATTGGTTTTCTCAGCATTACTGGATCTCTCCTCAACTTAACCATTTACACCTTCTTCTCTCACAAGCACTCTGTGTATAAGCCTAAATTATCCTCATTCTTTTGTCAGGTCAGTTTATTTTTCTCCTTGATTCTTGCCTCATTGCAACAAAGATTTGGAACAGCAGTCTAAAGGGTTTAAAACAACAGACAAGTTATAGCTCAGTTCACTTCAAGCAGATAAATCTTTTGTTAGACAGACATTCCCAAGATATGGGAGCAGGCTGACCTCAAAGGAGTCATCTTTTTCCTTGTTAGCTTCCTTTCCCTTTTTTATACTTCATGTTTCTTCCTTTGGGTTGTGCTTTGTGCAAAATAGGGCTTGTACCCACTAGCAGTCAATGAAAGGGAATGCAAATGGGCATATGCTCAAAGCCAGTTGACAATTGCAAGTTATATAACAGCGGGCTGTGTTGTTTATATCTTCCCACAATTCAGTCTATTGTTATAATCAGCTGTAGAATATTTGTGAACCCTTAGTGGGCCATTAGTTGCCTAAGGTAACTTGGAAAAGCCTCTGTGCTAAGTTTGTATTCACTGCGTGTCTAGGGTGTATGTGCAGAAGTTGGAAATGTCTCTGTGGTTATTTTTGTAGCATATCTGTGAGCTCTCTTGGGTATGTCTGAGGTGGGTTTTAGAGATAAGCTTGCTTTCCTTTCAGCCAGGCAACCTCTTGTTGCTCATGCCTAACTTCCTACCTAACAGTTTTAATGTTTCTTGAGGTTTTCTTACCCAAAGCCATTAATATTTTATTCTCTCACTAACAAAGAGAATGGAATTCTCTGAAAAAGAGCTGCCCTCTGGTCTTGCTAAGGCAGATACCCCAGAAGATAATACTTCAGCTTCATCTCCAGCTTTAAGGTCTGGTGCCTGGGCAGATGGTGATCACCCAACAACCTGTCGTTAGCCTAGACTACACTGGGTTATGAGATGTACCCTGCTTGTCCCTCATCCCGGGCTGCTGATATGATAGTGAGGCCTCATGAAGGCAACAGTTTACATTTTTTCCTGGTTAACTGATATATTTCCAAGATGACTTACAGTTTAAGCTCTAGGAAATATTGCTTACTTGGTGGAATTTGGACCATCATTTTGCAAATATTCTCATGTCATATTTTAAAAAAATTATTATCAACACCAACATTAAGGAGATTTTCCCCTATGTTTTCTTATATCTATCTTCTCTGTCTGACTTTCTTTACTCACTATGACAACCTCTGGGTCCATCCATGTTGCTGAAAATAGCATGATTTTGTTCTTTTTATGGCTAATATTCCATTGCATATATGTACTACATCTTTTTTATCCAATCCTCTGTTGATGGATTTTTATGTTACTGCCATATCATGGTTATTATAAATATTGCTACAATGAACAAATGGTGTGTGGGTTGCATGAATTTCTTAAATATTTAGATGTTAATCCCTTATCAGATACATGGTATTCAAATACTTACTTCCATTCAGTAGGTTGCCTTTTCAATTAGCTGATGGTTTCTTTTGCTGTACAGAAGCTTTCTAGTTTGATGTAGCCCCACTTGTTTATTTTTGCTTTCATTATTTGTGCTACTGCTGTCATATTAAAAAAAATCATTACCAAAGCAATTCCAAGGAGATTTTCCCTTATGTTTTCTTATAGGAGTTTCACAGTTTTGTATTTAAACCTTTAATCCATTTTCACAGTTTTTGTGAATGGTATAAGGTAGGGATCTAATTTCATTCTTTGGCATGTGAATAATCAGTTTTCCCAGCACCATTTATTGAGGACTATGCTTCTCCCATGGAGAAGGCAGTGCACCCCACTCCAATACTCTTGCCTGGAAAATCCCATGGACGGAGGAGGCTGGTAGGCTGCAGTCCATGGGGTTGCTAAGAGTCAGATACAACTGAGAGACTCACTTTCACTTTTCACTTTCATGCATTGGAGAAGGAAATGGCAACCCAATCCAGTGTTCTTGTCTGGAGAATCCCAGGGATGCTGGAACCTGGTGGGCTGCCATTTATGGGGTTGCACAGAGTCAGACACAACTGAAGCGACTTAGCAGCAGCAGCAGCAGCAGCAGCAGCATGCTTCTCCCATTGAGTATTCTTGGCTCCCTAGTCAAATATTAGTTGATGGCATTTACATGGATTAATTCTTGGATTCTCAATTCTGTTCCACTGGTCTATATGTTTGTTTTTTGTGCCAATACAGTTTAGTACAGTGTTTTGCTTACTATGAGTTTGTAATAAAGTTTGAAATCAGACATGTGTTGTCTCCAACTTTGTTCTCCTTTCTCAAGATTGCTATGTATATTTTCTCAGAATTGCTATGGTCTTGTGGTTTCATGTAAATTTTTCTATTTCTGTGAAAAATGCTATTGGAATTTTGTTAGGGATTGTACTGAATCTATAGGTGGTTTTGGGTAATGCAAATATTTTAACAATATTAAATCTTCCAATTCATGAACACAGAATTTTTTTGTGTGTCTTCACTTTCTTTCATCAAAATCTTATAATTTTCAGTATACAAATCTACCCCTTGTTAAATTTTCTCCCAAATAGTTCATTATTTTTGCTTCTATCACAAATAAGATTGTTTTCTTTATTTTTCAGTTAGTTCATTGTTATATAAAAATGACTCATGAATTTCCCTTGCCAAGCAAATCAAAAATATACTCATAAAACAGCCCCTGACATGATCATAACCATCAAATGAATAGCTCAAATGATTCTTCAGAAAGATTGATGTACAATAAAATTTTGTGGCTAGTGAAAAAATGCAGGTTTTTATATGTTGATTTTGTATACTGCAACTTAGCTAAATTCCTTTGTTAGTTCTAATAGTTTTTTGGTGGAGTCTTTAAGACAACTCAGACAGATTTACTTCTTGCTTTCCAAGTGGATACATTTATTTCTTCTTCTTGTCTAATGGATCTGGCTAGGACTTTCAGCTCTATGGTGAGTGAGAGTGGTTGGTATGGGCACCATTGTTTTATTCTTAGTGTTGTCAGGAAAGCTTTCAACTTTTCACCATTGAGTGTAATGTTAGCTGTGATTTTGTCATATATGGCCTTTCCTATGTTGCTGACTAAGGTCCGTCTAGTCAAGGCTATGGTTTTTCCTGTGGTCATGTATGGATGTGAGAGTTGGACTGTGAAGAAGGCTGAGCACTGAAGAACTGATGCTTTTGAACTGTGGTGTTGGAGAAGACTCTTGAGAGTCCCTTGGACTGCAAGGAGATCCAACCAGTGCAGTCTGAAGGAGATCAGCCCTGGGATTTCTTTGGAAGGAATGATGCTAGGGCTGAAACTTCAATATTTTGGCCACCTCATGTGAAGTGTTGACTCATTGGAAAAGACTCTGATGCTGGGAGGGATTGGGGGCAGGAGGAGAAGAGGACGACCGAGGATGAGATGGCTGGATGGCATCACGGACCCGATGGACGTGAGTCTGAGTGAACTCCGGGAGTTGGTGATGGACAGGGAGGCCTGGCATGCTGCGATTCATGGGGTGGCAAAGTGTCGAACACGACTGAGCAACTGAACTGAACTGAACTGATGTTGAGGTATATTTCTTCTATACCCCATTTGTTGCAAGTTTTATTATGAAAAAATGCTGATTTTTTTCAAGCGTTTTTCTGCATCTATTAAGATGATTATATTATTTTTATCTTTCATCCTAATATAATTTATCACATTTACTTATTCACATGTATTGAAATCCTAGGGATAAATTCTGCTTGATCATGGTGTATAATTCTTTTAATATGTTGTTGAATTTGGTGTGCTAGTATTTTGTTGAGAATCTTTGCATCTATATTCATGAGGAATGTGGGCCTGTAGCTTTCTTTTCCTTTAGTTCCTATGTGGTTTTGGTATCAGGGTAATGCTAGTGTAATAAAAATGAGTTTAGGGATGTTCCTTCCTCTTCAATTTTTGGAGAAGAGTTTGAGAAGAATTGCTGTTAATTCTTTTTTAAATGTTTGTTAGATATCACCAGCGAAGCTGTTTGGCTTTTTCTTTGTTGAGAAGTTTTTGATTACTAATTCAATCACCTTTCTTGTTATCGGTCCGTTCAAATTTTCTGTAATTAGTCACTCAAGCGTATCTGACTCTTTGCTACCCCATAGGCTGTTAACCCACTAGGCTCCTCTGTTCATAGGGATTCTCCAGGCAAGAATTCTGGAGTGGGTTGCTGTGCCCTCCTTCAGGGAACCTGCCCAACCCAGGAACTGAATCCAAGTCACCTGCATTGCAGGTAGATTCTTTATAGTCTGAGCCACCAGGGAATCCTCTGTGAGATATAGGGGAAGTTCAGATTTTCTATCTCTTCATTATTCAGTCTTGACAGGTTGCACATTTCTGGGGATTTACTGATTGCCTCTGAGTTATCTAGTTGGTTGGTGTGTAGCAGTTCATAGCAATCTCTTATGACGTTTTGTATTCCTGTGGTGCCAATTGTAATGTCCACTATTTCATTTGCTTTATTTATTTGAATCATCTTTCCTTTTTTCTTAGTCTAGATAAAGGTTTGTCTATCTAATCTTAAAGGGAGATGGCACATTTACTGGAACATACAAGAAGCTTACCTCCCAAGAACATAGTAGCACAGTCAGAGTTATAAACTATTCTACTCAAATAATGGGAGCGGTGGAGTGACAAGAGAATAGTGTGATAAATGAATGGAATATAATATCTTCCAGAATAGTCACAGAAAAGTAGAAAACCTTTGTTTTAACCCTATGGTTATGATTCCCACATCAATGATAAGCTTGTCTGCAATTCTGAAAGATCCAAATGGGGAGAAGGTGTTGAGACTTCAGTCTACACTTTCTCAATTTCCAGAGAGTCTCTGTGAAGGTTGGCCAACTGTGAAGGGGGAAGTCCTAAGAACTTCCTTGCTTCTCTGATTCTTCAAATTGAGGGGTTTCCCAAAACTAATGAGTTATTTTGATAACTCATTAGAATTCACGTGAAAGGTTCTTGATTTGTAACTATGTGGAAATACCAGGCTGTCCAGGTGGTTCTGTACTCAAACCAAGGCAGCAGATATGAACCTCAGCATCATAGGACCCTGTTAACAACAGCGCTGGACCCAGGGAATTAGTGCGCATGGCAGAGTTTGGTATTGAATCTTGGCTCTGCCCACTTGGCCACTGTGTGAGTTTCTTGCTCTGCTGATCTTTCTGGGTCTCTCTGTCCATTTGTTAAAAAAAATTTTCCTGAAAGCTTCTATACTCACGATTACAGTTTATTATAGGGAAAGGATACAGATTAAGATAAGCTCCCCCCCCCCCCGGCAAAAAGAGGGAGAGATGTTTCTGGCAGTGTTCAAAAGGATTTTAAACATGGATCTTCCAATAGTTCTTTGCCCTGGAGCCACAGTGTTAACCCCTCCTGGCAGTGATGTATGACAATACACATGAAGTATTGTCAGTCAGAGATGCTTACTCCAGTCTTGCCATGTACACTCAGCACTGTTGGGGTTCCATCATCTAGGCTCCAATATGGCTGATTTCAATTTTCACCCTTTCAGGAAATTGAGTTGATATGCATGATCCAAAGCCCCCACCGTGAATCATATTTTTGATGTGGCTCAAATCCCCATCCCTTAATCATATTATTATTATCTGGAGCTGCAAGCTACCAGACACTCCTTTCATGCTTGACAACATCCAAGGGTTTAGAGATTACCTCCCAGAATTTAAGGAAAACTATCTTTGCCTGGGCTTGCTTGTTAGAGAAAATTGTGTTAACCAGACAATAGTAAGGGTACAGTGAGGCCTGCCTTAAGATTCACTCACCTATGAGAGAACTAGACATCAAGGAGGTAAATGGTGGTGATTTCTACAGTCAGCTGGATAGGGGAGCACCACAAAGGCTGAAAGTTCTACTTTCTGCCTCAGAATGCCATAAAAGACTTGAATAACATCTACAGAGTTGAGGAAGGTGCAGGTGATGACCCAAGAACTCTATAGCCATTTCAAGTCAGCATTTAGTACAAGGGAAAAGGAGGAGCATTCTTGGAGGCATAGAAAATATGCTACTCTTGTGAAGTTGTAACTGAATGAGCTAGATCCAATGCATGTTTAGACTGGTATGCCAATTGCCTATACTGATATCAACAGTATCTTCTTTTCTTTTAATAATTTTACTCTATAAATTTGTGGGTTCTTGCATCAATGCTATCCCAACATTATCATCTTGATATAGAAAAATTCTGTCATGAATATAAACATGATAGGGTGTAGATGAAGCCACAGAAAAAGAGTAAATCATTCAGGGGCCATATGTGAGAAGAGAAAGGATAAAGGATACAATTCTGGGAACTATCAATAATAAAAATGAACACAAAAAATAGAATCAGAGAGGTGAAATAAGATGGAACAGGAATTTTGGATTAGTAGATGCAAACTGTTACATATAGAATGGATGAACAATGAGGTCCTACTCTCCAGCACAGAGAACTATGCTCAATTATTGTTGTTTAGTTGAGAAGTCATGTCTGACTCTTTAATGACCCCATGAACTATAGCCTACCATGTTCTTCTGATCATGAGATTTCTGATGAATACTGGAGTGGATTTCCATTTCCTTCTCCAAGGGATCTTCCCAACCCACGGACTGCATCTGTCTCTCCTGCATTGGCTTATGATTTCTTTTTACCACTGATCCACCAAGGAAACCCAACTATATTCAAGGACTTACCCTGTGATAAGTCCTGGGATAAGGTTCTGATTTTACTCCCAAATAAAGCTTAATTCAAAAAGAATATTAAAAAGAATATCTATCTATTTATAGCTGAACCATTTTTTCTACAGTAGAAATAAACACAACACTATAAATTAACTATATTTCAGTAAGATAATTTTTAAAAAAAGGTCTTGTGTGTATTTGTTTATAATTTTTTCTCAACAATATGTAACAGAT
>SJYC01098558.1:0-20840 GCA_006408675.1 Madoqua kirkii
CCAATAATCTGCTTTGCTGGATGCCTGATGTCCTCTGCCAGTATTCAGAAGTTGTTTTGTGGAATTTACTCAGCGTTGAAATATTCTTTTGATGAAGTAGCGAGGGAGAAAGTGGTCTCCCCGTCCTATTCCTCTGCCATCCTTTTCTCTTTCCCATCCATTTTTTGATTGATTGTTTTTCTGGTATTGAGCTTCATGAGATGCTTATATATTTTGGAGACTAATCCTTTGTTAATTGATCCTTTTGCAATTATTCTCTCCCATTCTGAGGGCTGTCTGTCTTATTTATGATATCTTTTGTTGTGCAAAAGATTTAAGTTTAATTGGGTCCCACTTGTTTTTTTTTTTTTTTTCATTCCATTACTCTAGGAAGTGGGTCAAAGAGGATCTTGCTGTGATTTGTGTCATAGTGTTCTGCCTATATTTTCTTCTAAGGGTTTTATTTTTTCTGGCCTTACATTTCGGTCTTTAATCCATTTGAGGTTTATTTTTGTGCTGGTGTTAGAAAGTGTTCTAATTTCATTCTTTTACAGGTAGTTGTCTAGTTTTCCCATTAACACTTATTGAAGAGGATGTTTATTCTTCATTGTATATTCTTGCCTCCCATGTAAAAGATAAGGTACACATAGATATGTGGGTTACTCTCTGGGTTTTCTGTTTTGTTCCATTGGAAAATATTTCTGTTTTTGTGCCAGTACCATATTGTCTTGATGATTGTAGCTTTGCAGTTTTGTCTGAAGTCAAGAAGGTCGATTCTTATTGCTTTGATATTCAGAGTCTCTTGTGTTTCCATACAAGCTGTGAAATGTCTTGTTCTAGTCCTGTGATTTGATAGGTATTTGATTCTTTTGTTGCAGTGCTGGATGGAATGATTCTATTAATTTCTCACTCCAGTTTTTGTTGTTAGTGTATAGGGATGAGAGAGATTTCTGTGTATTGATTTTGTATCCTGTGTGTTTACTAAATTCATTGAATAGCTCTAGAACAACAACAACAAAACCCCCCAGAGAATTGTAGAAAGCCAAAGTAGAAGTAGAAATATATAAAAGAGATAAAAGTGTGATTTTTAAAAAGGTTCCATATTTATAGCTTAAGGTTCCATTATTATAGCTTAAATGGCTATAATAATAAAACAACAACCACAGCAACAGAGGGAAAAAAAAAGAGGAGGAAAAAAAATAATTTAGAATCAACTACAGAATGAATCAGAATAAAGGAATAATAATGAATGCTTTTCTTGGTTCTCAGCTGTCAGTGTCCTTTTCCCTGCTGTGAGCCACAGTCATCTCCACCTTCTTAGGAGGCCCTCCAGTACTGGAGAGGGCTGCACTCTAGACCTGCTGTGGGACAGTTCAGACTCGATCTGGCTCTACTCCTGTGTGTTCTTGCCTTCAATGTCCACAGCTGCTAGAGACAGAGCATTTCCCTTTGTCCTTTTATACATTCCATAAACATAGAGTCTACATAGCTGATTATGTGGATTTAATCTGCAGCTTGTACAGCTGGTGGAAAAGTTTTTGGTCCTCTTTCTTAATCACTCCACTCCTGGAGCTCAGTTGTGGTTTTGTCTCCACCTCTGCATGTGGGTCATTCATAGTTTGCTGCTGAAGTTGCCCTGAATGACTTGGGTCTGCCCCAGTGAGGACTGGCTGTGCAAGGGACACTGCTGCTTGGATCACATGTACCCCAGCAGTGCCAGGTGTACAGGGAAGCAGGAGGCCACAGACACAGAAGATATGGCACTATTACAGTTCTTTCCTAAACTCTGGCAGCTGGTGCTCAAAGGCCACCCTTGCCGGTCCTTTATCACTCAGCACAGGAGGTGCTCAAAGGGCAACCATGGTCGGGGTCCTTCTCTGTTGCTGCACGTGTCAGTTGCTCAATGTGCCACCCTCACTGAGGTCTTTCTCTGTTGGTCAGCTGTTGGCACTGGTATGTGGAGAGAGAGAGAGGCTAGAGTGACGGCTCGACTCCCTGTAGCAGCGCCCTACCTCCGTGGCCTCCCAGCTTTCCTCCTAGGGCACTGCCCATGTGGATTTCCTTCCTCCCATCCCCTCAGCTGTCTCCCCAAAGTCAACAGCAGTTCTTGCCCTGGTATTGCTCTCCAATCCCCACACTCCAGTCCCAGCCACTATGCATTCCCGTGGACTTGCATCCCCGTGTGGTGTACAAAGGGCTGTGGTCTGGATTATCTGTGTGGTTCTCACACCATTCAGGCTTTCACAGATTAGCTGCTTTATTCTCTGACAGCCTCAAATGCTTCCTTTCTGTCCTAAACAATTGCCCCGAATATGGGGATCTCACCCTTGCTTCAGCTCCCCTACTATCTGGATGCAGGCCATCCTGCTCATTCTCCTCCTCTTTTACCTTCCTACCTTCATCTACCAAGTTTTATATGAGTCTTTATATTCCTTCCAGTGGTCAGTGACTCCTGCCAGTACTCACTGGTGCTCTGTGAGGTCTTCTGCATCTGAAGGTATATTCATGATGCATCCTTGGAAAGAGATGTACGCCACATCCACCTACTCTTCTGCCATCTTGTCTTCTCTGAACTCCTTTAAAAACTTTGAATTTTTTTTCTCACTCTTCTAAGGAATTGTCAGTCTCCTTCATGTATGTCTCTTCCTTTACAAGTCTTTAAATGTTAGTGTTGCTAGCATGCTATAAACTGGTTGTCCATGTGTCCTCCCTACACCTTAGGTCTTTTGTTTAATCTTAATTTTTTAATTGCTAAAGCCTTTGACTCTGTGGGTCAAAACAAGCTGTGAAAAATTCTTCAAGAGATGGTAATGCCAGACCACCTTATCTGCCTCCTGAGAAACTTGTATGCAGGTCAAGAAGTAACAATTAGACTCAGACATGGAACAATGCACTGGTTCAAAATTGGGAAAGGAGTAGGTCAAGACTGTATACTGTCAGCCTGCTTATTTAACTTATATGCAGAGTATATCATGTGAAATGCCTGGCTGGATGAAGCACAAGCTGGAATCAAGATTGCCTGGAGAAATAGCAATAACCTCAGGTATGCAGATGATACTACCTTAATGGCAGAGAGCAAAGAGGAACTAAAGAGTGGCGGGGTCCAGCTCTGGTGGGTCCAGGGAATTTGAAGTGTGGACGGTGTTGGTGAGGAAAGAGTTGCTTATTTATTTATATTGAAACATAAGATTAGATTAGGAAGAAATAGTGTAGTGGGAAAATTAAATGGAGAAAGAAGGCTAAATAACTTGGCTTGGAGGGAAGGCCAATAAAATCTCTGGACAAAAGATTTGCACCATCTACGTGGGGCCACTGGCGCCTGCTTGAATCTCTAAGGGTGCCCCACCTTGGGTTCCTTTTCGCACAGGGCTTGAAAGCCGGGACAAGTAAGTAGACTTGGCGAGCACCCCCCCTCCTCCCCATCCAGATGGGAATTCAGACTGAAATTGGAGTGAAGAGGAGAGGAAAGAGAGAGAGACACGAGGGAAACCAGTTCAGCAACTAGCTCCAGCCTCTATTGTTTAGAAGGCCTTTTATACCTTTTAGATTGTACATAGAGATCAACGGGTAATAGAAAATTATGCAGTGTTAGCAGCCCAGACTCTTATTAAAACCAGGCTTTTTTCTCTGCATACATAGTTGTATACACAATTTACATCATCTTCTGGCCAAAGAGGGCCATTTTACAGCCTTTTGCTGATAAGAGTTTATCAACCAGAAGACTTATTTGTGTTGATCTTCCCAAAGTCTGATGTCACTCTCAGGAAACACTAAATAAAGTTACATTCTTACATAGCAAAGATACAGCAGCTTATAACAAGTAAAGGGAGTACAGTGATTTACAGCAAAAAAAGAAGCAATTAACTCAAAAGTTGAGTGTTGCTAACATCAAAGCTACTACATATCTTTTTCTACGTCCTGCTTACATTGAGTAACGTCCTTCCAGGTGCCTAAAAGATAAAGAATATGGAGGTCTGGCAGCAATACTTGAGTCAACAGTGAAAACCCGTCACCAATATGATTTTTAACTCTTTAGAAGAGGCTCTGTACCTTTAACATGCTTTTAAGCTTTGTGCCTCTCGTGGTTGGGGAGCTGTAAGCAATTCACAGGCTGTAAGAAGTCTGGGGAATGTGTTAGGCAAGCTAGAGAGCTATCAGAGGGGGTTTAACCAAAACATCCCTTTCAAATGCAGAAGACTAAAGCCCTGAGTTGACTTTTTCCCAGAAAATATCAGAAAAGTGGAAAAGCAGAGTACAGAGGCTGGCAGATTCTTATTTTTTTAGGGGGTGGGGTGAGGTGGATGCTCAGGAAATGCCATGGGGAACCCTTGAAGTTTGATCATGCCCTGCATATGCCAAACTTCCTTCCACGTGACCCTGTCACGGGTGGGATTCCTCACACTGGCTCTTGGCAAAAGAGCCTCTTGAAGAAGGTGAAACAGGAGAATAAAAAAGCTGGCTTAAAACTCAACATTAAAAAAAAAAAAGATCATGGCATCCAGTCCCATCACTTCATGGGGGGAAAATGGAAACAGTGACAGATTTTATTTTCTTGGGCTCCAAAATCACTGTGGACTGTGACAGCAGCCACGAAATGAAAAGATGATTGCTCCTTGGGAAAAAAGCTATGACAAACCTAGACAGTGTATTAAAATGCAGAGACATCACTTTGCCTACAAACATCCACATAGTCAAAGCTATGGTTTTCCCAGTAGTCATGTACAGATGTGAGAGTTGGACCATAAAGCAGGCTGGGTGCCAAAGAATCGAGGCTTTCATACTGTGGTGTTGGAGAAGACCCTTGACAGTCGCGTGGACAGCAAGGAGATCAAACCAGACAATCCTAAGGGAAATCAACCCTGAATCTCATTGGCAGGACTGATGCTGAAGCTGAAGCTCCAAAACTTTGGCCACCTGATGTGAGGAGCCAACTCATGGAAAAGACCCTGATGCTGGGAAACATTGAGGACAGGAGGAGAATGGGGAGAGAAACGATGAGATGATTGGATGGCATCATTGACTCAATGGACATGAGTTTGAGCATACTCTGGGAGATAGTGAAGGACAGGGAAGCCTGGCATACTGCAGTTCATGGGATCACAAAGACTCAGAAACAGCTGAGCGACTGAACAACAACAACAGTATCTGAGAAGATGGGGTCTTTGGCAGATGTTTAGATCATGAGGGTGGAGCCCTCACAGTGGGATTAGTGCTCTTTTTTACCTTCAAGCTTCATTGAGATGTAATTGACATATAGCATTGTATAAGTTTAAGGGATACACAATAAATTTGACTTTTATACAGCATGAATGATTATTATACAAATTTAGGGAACACCTATCATCTCATATAGATACAGAAGTAAAGAAATATACAAAAATTTTTTCTAGTGATGAGAACTCTTAGGATTTACTCTCTTTGAAACTTTCATACTTAATAGAGAGCAACATTAATTATATTTATCTTATTGTACATTACATTCCTAGTACTTATTTATCTTGTAACTGGTAGTTTGTAGCTTTTTAACACCTTCACTCAATTTCCCTCTCCCCAATTCCAGCCTCTGGTCACCAGAAATCTGATATTTTTCTATGAGTTTGTTTGTTTGCTTTTGAAGTACAATTGATCTACAATACTATGTTAGTTCCTGTTCCACAACATAGCAGTTTGGCAGTTTTCTACATTTAAAAATGATTACCACAATCAGTCTGGTTATGATGCCATCATTCAAATATATTAGGTATTTATTATATTCCCCCATTGTACATAACTATCTATATCTATATACATATGTATATATACATATATGTACACACATACACACACACACACACACACACACGTTCCTGATCTCTTAAGTTCAAATGCATTTTAACAACTCTTCATTTTTATACCCCCAATGCAGTGTTTTTGACATCATGTTTAATATTTTGGGGCTTCCCTGGTGGCTCAGACAGAGAATCTCCCTGCAATTCAGGAGACCCAGGTTGGATCCCTGGGTTGGGAAGATCCCCTGGAGAAGGGAATGGCTACCCACTCCACTATTGTTGCCTGGAGAATTTTATATCTTTTTGTTTTGTGTATCTCTTAATTGCTTATTGCAGGTATACACAATTTTACTACCTTCGTCTTTTACTCTCTGTCCTAACTTTACACACAGCTAATTTACTACCTTTATTGTACATTTGCCTTTATTAATGATATTTTTTTCCTTTCATAATCTTCATATTTCTCGTTGTGGCCTTTTTCACTTAGAGAAGTCCCTTTAACATTTCTTATAAAGTTGGTATGGTATGAACTCTTTAGCTTTCGCTTATCTGTAGCACTTTTGATTTTGCATCAGATCTGACTGAAAGCCTCGCTGACTAATACCTTCGTCTTTTACTCTCTGTCCTAACTTTACACACAGCTAATTTACTACCTTTATTGTACATTTGCCTTTATTAATGATATTTTTTTCCTTTCATAATCTTCATATTTCTCGTTGTGGCCTTTTTCACTTAGAGAAGTCCCTTTAACATTTCTTATAAAGTTGGTATGGTATGAACTCTTTAGCTTTCGCTTATCTGTAGCACTTTTGATTTTGCATCAGATCTGACTGAAAGCCTCGCTGACTAAAGTATTCTTGGTTGTTCTTGGTTGTGGGTTTTCCCTTTTGTCAGTTTACCTGGGCCACTCCATTTTGGCCTACAGAGTTTCTGCTAAAAAGTCAGCTGATAGCCTAATGGGAGTTCCCTGGTATGAAGCTTGTTGCTTTTCCCTTGCTGCTTTTAATATTTTCTCTTTAGCTTTTGATATTTTAATTACAGTGTCTCTTGTGTTCCTCTTTGAGCTGATCCTATTTGGGACTCTCTGGTTTCCTGGACACAGACATCTGTTTCCTTTCTCAGGTTAGGGAAGTTTTCAGCTATTATAACTTTAAATGTGTTCTCTGTCCCTTTCTCTCTCTTCTCTTTAGATTCTTCTAAGGTGAATGCTGGTGTGCTTGATGTTATCCTGGAGGTCTCTTAAACTGCCTTCATTTCTTTTTATTCTCTTTTTTCCCCATTCCTTTATACTGATTTCCCATCCTCTGTATTCCACCTTATTGATCTATTCCTCTGTATCATCTAATCTGTTTTTGACTACTTCTAGTGTATTTTTCATTTAAGCTATTGTATTCTTCATCTCTGGTTCTTTTTTATATTTTCTAACCCTGTTAAAAATTCCAACTTCTCACTCTGTTCATCCAATATTCTTCTGAGTTCTTTGAACATCTTTATGATTATTAACTTGAACTCTCTATAGGGTAGATTGCCTATCTTATGAGTGGGACTGGACTCCAGCATAGCTGGTTGAGGAGTCCACGGTATGTTAGAGCTGGTTTTGGCTTGCTGGTGGGCAAGGCCAAGGCCGGGGGGTCCTGGAGCTGATGTCTATCCACTGGAGGGTGAGAATGGCCCTGGTGTACCCTGATGGTACCAGCCTGGTGGCCCAGCCAGGTCCCAGGTCCTTCGATGGCAGGGCCCTGGGGTTCCCAGGGCTAGTGTTGATGCACTGGTGAGTGAGGTGAGGTCTTGGGTCCTCTGGTGGACAATGCCCAATCCTGGGATGGCTGTGGTCTTGGGAAGCCTTAAGTCAGAAGCTCTGCTGGTGGGTGGGGCTGTGTTCCCACTCAGCTTGCTGCTTGGCCCAAGGGACCCCAGTACTGGTGCTGAGAGTCTGGTGTGCTAGGCCAGGCCCCAGTGTCAGTGAGCTAGAGGAAGGAATACAAACGGTGCTTGCCAGCACAGCGAACTCATGCTAGAATAAGCTCCACAAAATGGCCGTCTCCAGTGTCTCTGTTCCCAGGGTAGCTGCAGTTGCCTCCTTACTCACCAGGGGGCTCCCCAAGATTAGCAGGCGGGTCTGACACAGGCTCCTTTCAAATTACTGCCTATTCCCTGAGTCCCAGAGTACATGAAGTTTCTAAGAACCTTGTAAGACTGGAGTGTCTACTTTCATAGCCTTCTCACTCTCCCGAGAGCAAGCTCCATTGGCTTTCCAAGTCAAATAGTCTGGGGTTCATCTTCCTGGTGCAGGACCTGAGGGCTGGGGAGCCCAGTGTATGTGGAGCTCAGACCACTTGACCTTTGGGAAGAACCCCTACAATTGTAATAATCCTTCCAACTGTGGGTTACCCACCTGGGGTTATGGGTTAGAGCAAGCTCCATTGGCTTTCCAAGTCAAATAGTCTGGGGTTCATCTTCCTGGTGCAGGACCTGAGGGCTGGGGAGCCCAGTGTATGTGGAGCTCAGACCACTTGATCTTTGGGAAGAACCCCTACAATTGTAATAATCCTTCCAACTGTGGGTTACCCACCTGGGGTTATGGGTTCTTGACCATAGCGCATTTTCACTCTCTACTGTCTCATTGTATCTTCTTCTTTATATCTTTATTTGTAGGAGATCTTTTCTGCTAGTCTTCTTTTTTTTCTCATTAATAGTTACTCTGTAAATAGTTCTAATTTTGATATACCCATGATTTCAAGGTCTTCCTACTCTGCTATCTTGGCTTCACTATAGATCAAGACTTTTTATAAAGAGAGTTCTCTCAGAGAGCTCCCTTTCTCTTCTGCCATGTCAGGACAGTAGACATCTTCCAGTGTGAAGATGCTCATCTCTCAATCAGTAAGTGGACTCTTGCTAGACTCTGAGTCTGTTGGGGCCCTGATCTTATATTTCCCAGCCTTCTGAACTGTGAGAAGTAAATGTATGTCCTTTAAGCCATACAGCCTATGGTATTTCTGACATGGTGGCCGGCATGAATAAGCCACAGGGGATGCCCCTTCTCAGCCCTCAACCCTCTTTTCACTTTACATACTCTTTCTGAGAGAGATCCTTCTAGCACATGGTATGACCTCAGCCAGAGTTTACGTGCTGCATAATCATGTACTTGGTAGGTAGCTCAGATCACTCTCTTGAGCCCCACATCCAAATATTCAACTCTGTCTTAGGCATCTTAATCTTAACATATCCCATACTGAGCTTACCTTTTCTTGTGTCCCAGTTTATCCCTCTCCTATCTTGGGTTGATCACTCAAGCCAGCAACCAGACTCTTTCTTCTCCCTCTCTGTCAACCTGCATATAAAAAAAATCAAGTTTTGCTGAATCTGACTTCTCTTCATCTGCCGCACCCTGCAGCTCAGGCCTTCATTAATGTTAGATGAATTCTTCCAGTATCCTTGGAATACCTCCTTGCTTCTAGTCTCATTCTCCTCTTCTTCAGATTTCTTTCTAACATGTGAATTGAAGTAGAACACTTCTATACCCCAAATCCTTTATTTACATCTCTTTGAAAGGCTTCAGGATAAAATCCAAGCTCCTAATCTATGCATGCTAAAACCTTAACACTATAGACCTGTTTTTCTCTCTTTTTATTTCAGCCTCATTAAAATATCCTCAGTTTCCTGAAATAGCCAAGGTCTCTAGTTTCTCAGGTATTACCTGTGCTCATCTTCCTTATATAACATACTTTCATCATTCGTAAAGGGAGTTGCACCTATTCACTCATCCTCCAGTAGCCTCTTCTCATAACATGGTTTGTATTTATGTAGTCTTTCTAAGTGACCCCATAGTTTCACAGCCACATTGTAATGCTTTTTCTTTGTCCAGTTCCTTCATGAGATTGCAAGCTGCTTAAAAGTAGACAAGAATGTAGCTTTTATTTCCACATCCTCACTTATAGCTCTAGAAATATCCAATATAGGGAGGAAGGAACACCTGCAGTGTTGTACTGCCCCCTACTGGAATCAGCAAGAAGTCAGCCAGCAATAGTACCCTTCATCCTGCGTCTGCTGCTGCTACTGTCGCTTCAGTCGTGTCTGACTCTGTGCAACACCAAAGACGGCAGCCCATCAGGCTCCCCCACCCCTGGGATTCTCCAGGCAAGAACACTAGAGTGGGGTGCCATTTCCTTTTACTTTCATCCTGCATGGGTGTGTGCTAAGCCACTTCAGTCATGTCCCACTCTGTGCAGTCCCATGAACTGTAGCCTGCCAGGCTCCTCTGTCCATAGGATTCTCCAGGCAAGAATACTGGAGTTGAGTTTCTGTGCTCTCCTACAGGGGATCTTCCCAACCCAGGGATCAAACCCACGTATCTTGTGCCTCGTGCATTGGCAAGTGGGTTCTTTACCACGTGCCAACAGGGAGGTCCCACCTTTCATCGTAGGTGGTTGGGAATAGATTTTTCTGTTCTCTGCTGGTTAAGATCTCAAATGCTTCAGCAAAACATTGGACCACAGCCCTTTTGTAAAATCCCCAGAGGAGCCCCAGTCCGAGAAAGGCCCATGCACAGTTCACTTCTGTCCCTTACCTTGTTCTGTCATTTGCCCTACTCCTCAGATGGCTTCCCCGGGGGCGTTCCTGGTAGAGAATACTCCTTCTTGGCTTCTTTTTCATGGTTTGCTTTAAAGTCTACCTTAGTTAACCTCACTTTGATCTTGTTCATTCTACTTCAGTCTCATCTTTTCTTCTAGTCCAAAGATTTACTGTAGCTCATATGAAGGGAAGAGCTGAGTGAAGAAGACTGGGGTTGACTGGAGCTGCACACGACCTCAGGCAAATCTGCCCCTGAGTTTCAGTTATCAAATACAAGTAGTAATCCCTGTTTCCCTCACCTCACAGGGCTCCAATATGATCAGGAAAAATAGGGTGTCATACGCAGTTTCAGGTAGTGAGCTGACTCCATTTCCCCATGCTGATCTTTCGGGGAGGGTAACTACTTCCAAGACAGGAATTTACAGATTGAGAAGAGTGATTTTTATTGGTCATCTCCATGTTGAAAATCAGAAATGTCCCCAGTCTGAAACTGCTACAAATATGGTATATCAGGGACTGTGACTTTCCTATGGGTCTTCAAAGTGTCCTGGGTGGGCGAATAATTCATTTAGATTCAAGAGGGATGGGCCTGAAACTCTTAGACCACAAGGGTGCAGAATACATTCATTTGGGTCAAATAACCTTTGATAATAGGTTAGTAATACAATATTTGAATATAGATTAAAATAATAATACTGAGGTTCAGTGGGTAGGCCAATGTAAAGGTTTAAATAGTGAGCTTACCCATAAGGGAGGAAGAGCTTGGGGGTGGAGGGGGGAGACCAATACTCAAACTGTGTAGATCTGATTTTCTACATTTTGTGCTCTCAGCCTATGCTACACATGATCTACTTTCTCCTCCCTACATGATTTAGAGTTGACTCAGGTCAGAAATCCCCTTGGGTGGGTACTCTGGTTAATCAGGGTGTTTCCTGTCTGGGAAACCAAAAGCAGATATTCACTATCAGGGGTCTTTAACATTTTCTGAGTACCAATCCCTCTGAAAACCAGTAGAATCTATGGATCCCCTCACCAGAAAAGAGAACTAACACACATTCAAACAAAATTGTTTTTGTTTTTGTTTTTTTTTAGAAGAAGAATCATGATGAACTTTATTAATACAGGAAATATGGAGTTACTTTATTTCTTTTTTTTTCTTTTTTCAGATTCTTTTTTTTTAATTATAAATTTTTACTTTTTTATTTTTGTTTAATGCTTATTCCATTTCACAGTACTGTATTGGTTCTGCCATACACCGACATGAATCAGCCACAGGTGTAGACGATCTCCCCATGTTAAAGCCCCCTCCCACCTCCCTTCCCTGCCCATCCCCCCGGTTCATCCCATACACCGGCCCCAAGCATCCTGTATCCTGTATGAGGTACCACTTCACACCAGTTAGAATGGCTGCGATACAAAATTGTTTTTTTAATTTAAATTTATGTATTTCAAATTGAAGGATAATTGCTTTACAACATTGTGTTCATTTTTGCCATGTATCAACGTGACCCAGCTATAGGTATATGTGTATTCTCGCCCTCACGGCCCTCCCTCCCACCTCTCACCCCATCCCACCCCTCTAGGTTGTCATTTGCTCCCTGCGTCACACTGGAAATCTCCACCCACTGTCTAGTTTTACACACGATAATGGATGTTTCAGGGCTGCTCTCTCAATTCGTCCCACCCTCTCCCTCTGCCCCTGTATCCGAAAGTCTGTTCTTAGTTTCTTAGTGGTTAATTTAAAAAAAAGAACCGATGGGGCTTCCTGCTTTTGGTCCCCAGGCCCCACCCATGATTGCTGGGTGGAGAGCTCTAACCTCAAGCCATGAATTAAAGGTGCCTTTGGTCTCTTTCTGTCTTGGCTCTGGTGTGTGTCCAGAGTTCCCATAAAGTTATGGAGAAGAGGATCATGTGCTCCAGAAGGCGGGAGTGGTCTCTGATTCTGGAAATTCTGCTGCCTCTCTTGTTCCTGGCAACCAGCATACAAGGTACTTTCCACAGATTGTCCGACTGTAACTGTGCGCTGGAGGCCCAGTCAGATGAAAAAGGGGATATGGGCGTGTCTCCACCTGAAGTGGAGTAGTGGCTCCAGGCAGCAAGGATTTTATCCTGGCAGCGGGGTTGGGGAGTCTTCCTTAAGCTTTGGAAAATCAGGCTCCATCTCTTTTCTCAAGCGGAAGCAACAAAAATAGAACTTTGGTGAGATGGAGAAGTAGTCCTCTCACACTTACTGCCATAGTTTGTCATCTGTGAAGTTTCTTTGCATTACAAATAACAGAAGGCTGTGTGGGTAGCTGCCACACTGTAGGCTCAGGGATGCCGTGATCCTTGAGGCCTTCTTTGAGATCTCTGTCTATGCAAGGAGTTGCTTCATGAGCAAAAGTAAATAATGTCGTTGCTCCAGGGAGAAATCAAAATTGTGGGAAAGGAAACTTGGGAAGGATGGCTCTGTCTAGGGTCGCTGAGTGAGAGTCTGAGCAGAGGCCTCAGTAGCAGGGAAACCCTGGAACATCTGATTAAAAGCTAAAGTTCGTTCTGCCATGGTTGTATTCTGATCCCCTTGTGTGGCAACTTTCCTTTTCCTGTTACAGTTGTCCAGCCCTTCACTACCTGTCTTCCTAGGTCAGCTGAGAACTGAGAGCTAAGCTATTGCCTTTCTCGCTATTCCCCCTAATAAATACTTAAGTCTTTTTCATTAAAGGTGCTTTAATGTTCACTACTATGGAAAAAAAATGTGTAAAAGTGAGTTTGGGCACGGGAAACAAATATAACATTTTAAAATTATGATAGTATGCGACTCTGAGGCAGATGAGATAGCCATACTCAAAAGAAATCCTGTTGGCTATTCATGCAAGGCCTCTCAGGGTGGCAGGACATTTGATCTGGTTTATGACTGGCTTTGGGGGAGGAAGAAATTTTTCTCTGCCCTTCTAGGATCTCTGACTGGTATAAGAATTAAACTGACATGAGATAAGCTAACAGGAGAAAATCAGAGTTTAATATTGTGTACATGCTTCCCTGGTGGCTCAAAGGTTAAAGCATCTGCCTGGAATGCAGGAGACCCGATTGGATCCCTGGGTCAGGAAGACCCCCTGGAGAAGGAAATGGCAACCCACTCCAGTACTCTTGCCTGGAGAATCCCATGGAGGGAGGAGCCTCATAGGCTACAGTCTGTGGAGTCACAAAGAGATGGACATGACTGAGCAACTTCACATGGGTGAAACCCAGAAAAACCAAGTAACTTGCTAAAATGGCTGAAGCCCTTATCTTAAATACCATCCTCTGCTAAAAACGAAAGAGAATGTTGAGGCTAATAGTTTTGGGAGGTTATCAGGAAAAGCACAGCAAATAAAGGTAAGGTTGTTAGGCAGATTTAAGTTAGTGCCTTCTGCATTGATAAGAGTTTCTAGAGATTTGGTCATCCTCTTCTTCTGGTACAGAGAGGGAGACATCTTTATTAATGGAGATTTCCCTTACAAATATAAATGTTTCTTATGAAAGAGTAACTTGTACAAGGTTTTCAGAATGTTTACCATGTCTGCTATTTCCTTAGAAAACAACCAGCTTAAAACAATTAGTATGCCAAAGAGACATATATTAGGGTGGCACATTCTGCTCCCCTACGCTACGTCTAGAGACATGATGTCTTCTTCAGGCCCCTTGTGGCTGTGTGAGCGCTATGGGGCTTACTCAACTCATAGGTTACTAATATGACCTTGGGAGTAGGGGCTGGTATGAAATATTCATCCAATTGTTGGGAAAGGTAGAAATGCCAAGAGAAGCGGACTATTTCAGCACTTTCTCTAGCCAGGCCATTGTGTCTAAATCTCTTCATGTCCAGAGTACACCTACAGATAGTTCTTTTATCTTTAGTTTATGACTCCCTCACCCCAAAGCCTGGTGGCACAGTGGTTTTACAAAAAACCCACCTGCCAATGCAGGAGATGTGGGTTCAATCCTTGGGTCAGGAAGTCACCCTGGAGAAGGAAATGGCAACGTACTCCAGTATTCTTGCCTGGGAATTCTCAAGGGCAGAGGAGCCTGGTGGGCAACAGTCCATGGGGTCACAAAAGAGCTGGACATGACTGAGTGATAAAACAACACCCCATAACCACATTTTGTCTAAATTTAACTTTGTTGTTTGCCTTGGAGGAGATGCTTTCACTCTTGCCTATTGGCCTATATACATGCCTTTCCTTCTGCCTGAAGTGTCCTACATGCCCCCTCTCCAGCCCCTCCCATTCTTGTGTCACTTCCTCCTAGAAGCCTCAGGTTCCAGGTTATGGTTGGTGAAATGCTTGGTTGTCTGTTTCCTGTATCTCTTGAGCACAGGGACCTTGTCCATTGCTGAACCTAATAGAGTGCCTAGCACGTGGCATGGGCTGAATAAATAATTGTTAATTCTATGAATGAATGACATCAAAGAACTTCCTTTCAGGCTATCTGTCCAGATCTTCATGGGGGTATCATTATTCTTTTTTTCCCAGTAATGGATGTTTTTGTGGAGAAATTTGAGAAGTATTTTAAAATCTCCTCTTTTGCCCCTCCTGAGACTTGAGTTTCTCAGCTCTCTGATCTCTAGTTCCTCTCCTCACTAGCAGGCGTCTTCCTCATCTCCCTCTTGCACAACAAAGTGCAGTAGAAATAGCTTATTCTGGGAATCAGAAAACTATCTTCTTTTTTCTTAATTTTATTTTAATTGGAGGATAATTGCTTTAAGACCTATGTTCTGAGTTCTAAGCCATGGGGTTTCCTATAAATCGTAAAAGCTTCCTGAGTCTCAATTTTCTCAACTCTATTATGGGTATAATGATATGCTCCCCATTTTTTCAAGGGGTTATTATTAAGATCAATGAAATAAAGAATGTGAAATGGCTCTGTGATTGTGACCACAATACCACAATTCGAGACAGATAAGAGCCAAGAATATCATAAGGAAATTCCAAGGCCCAGTGCTCTCTCCTGGGCCCCAGAACTGAATCTCTGCTTTTTAAACACCTTCAGACATATTTCCAAAATCTAACTCCTCATCTTTGTTCCAGCTATCTATTGCTGTGTAATAAGCCTCCACAAACCTGGGGCTTCCTCACCATGCATTTGGTCACTGTCATCTGGCTGATTAAATTCATGAGACTTCTCATCTCAGGAAACAGCACTATACTCTTCATCTTGCCCCATGACACGCATCTGAAGTCTTGCTGTCTATTGCCAAATTACTTCCCTGAAAGGTTTGTACAGGTTTGCTAAACAGTTTATCTCACTAGAGAGCTGCATGTAACTCCATGTCAATATCTTTAAAACATCGCTTTGGGTTCTTAAAATTTCATGAGAAACCACATTACTTGCTTTAGAGTACTCAGAATTTCCCCTTTAGCACTTCCTTCTTCTTCCTGGGTAGAACTTTTTGTATAAAATTACCACTTCTTTTGGTCTGATTCCCCTCCCCTACACCATTTTAGTTTTACTTCTCTAGAGACAAGAAACATGGGTAGGCATAGGAAAAGTCTGACTCATTTATAAACTGCACATAAATACAGTTACTTTATCCTAAGCATTCAGACACATGAACAGCTACTTCTTGTTAGAATTAAATCAAAGTAGTACTTTAAGTAGTTTTATATCTAATAAAATATGGAATTGTTAAAAGGCAAATCAAAATGATTTTCAATTTACTTTAAAATTAAAAAAAAAAATAAATATACCAGAAAAAGAAATATATATATATATATAAAGAAAATAAGGAGGAAGTCAAGAGATACCTGGCGAGGCAGCTTTGGAGTACAAAATGAAGCAGGGAAAAGTCTAACAGAGTTTTGCCAAGAAAACACACTGGTCATAACAAACATCCTCTTTCAACAACACAGGAGACAACTCTACACACGAACATCACCAGATGGTCAATACCAAAATCAGAATGATTATATTATTTGCAGCTGATGATGAAGTTCTATACAATCAGCAAAAACAAGACCGGGAGCTGACTGTGGTATAGATCATGAAATCCTTATTGCAAAATTCAGATGCAAGTTGAAGAAAGTAGAGAAAATTACTCGGTCATGCAGGTATGCTGCTAAGTGGCTTCAGTCATGTCTGACTCTCTGCGACCCCACAGACGGCAGCCCACCAAGCTCCTCATCCCTGGGATTCTCTAGGCAAGAATACTGGAATGAATTGCCATTTCCTTCTCCAATGCATGAAAGAGAAAAGTGAAAGTGAAGTCGCTCAGTCGTGTCCGACTCTTCGCGACCCCATGGACTGCAGCCTACCAGGCTCCTCCGTCCATGGGATTTTCCAAGCAAGAGTACTGAATTAGGATGCCATTGCCTTCATGCAGTCAGTTAGTCAGTTCAGTTGCTCAGTCGTGTCCGACTCCTTGCAACCCCATGAATCTCAGCACGCCAGGCCTCCCTGTTCATTACCATCTCTCCGAGTTCACACAGACTCACGTCCATTGAGTCAGTGATGCCATCCAGCCATCTCCTCCTTGGTCATCCCCTTCTCCTCCTGCCCCCAATCCCTCCCAGCATCAGAGTCTTTTCCAATGAGTCAACTCTTCGCATGAGGTGGCCAAAGTACTGGAGTTTCAGCTTTAGCATCATTCCTTCCAAAGAAATCCCAGGGCTGATCTCCTTCAGAATGGACTGGTTGGATCTTCCGTGCAGTCCAAGGGACTCTCAAGAGTCTTCTCCAACACCACAGTTCAAAGGCATCAATTCTTTGGCGCTCAGTCTTCTTCACAGTCCAACTCTCACATCCATACATGACCACAGGGAAAACCACAGCCTTGACTAGACGGACATTAGTCAGCAAAGCAATGTCTCTGTTTTGAATATACTATCTAGGTTGGTCATAACTTTTCTTCCAAGGAGTAAGCGTCTTCTAATTTCATGGCTGCAGTCACCATCTGCAGTGATTTTGGATCCCCCCAAAATAAAGTCTGACACTGTTTCCACTGTTTCCCCATCTATTTTCCATGAAGTGATGCCATGATCTTTGTTTTCTGAATGTTGAGCTTTAAGCCAACTTTTTCACTCTCCTCTTTCGCTTTCATCAAGAGGCTCTTTAGCTCCTCTTCACTTTCTGCCATAAGGGTGGTGTCATCTGCATATCTGAGGTTATTGATGTTTCTCCTGGCAATCTTGATTCCAGCTTGTGTTTCTTCCAAGCCAGCGTTTCTCATGATGTACTCTGCATATAAGTTAAATAAGCAGGGTGACAATATACAGCTTTGACGGACTACTTTTCCTATTTGGAACCAGTCTGTTGTTCCATGTCCAGTTCTAACTGTTGCTTCCTGACCTGCATACAGATTTCTCAAGAGGCAGGTCACGTGGTCTGGTATTCCCATCCTTTGAAGAATTTTCCACAGTTTCTTGTGATCCACACAGTCAAAGGCTTTGGCATAGTCAATAAAGCAGAAATAGATGTTTTCTTGGAACTCTCTTGCTTTTTCGATGATCCAGCGGATATTGGCAATTTGGTCTCTGGTTCCTCTGCCTTTTCTAAATCCAGCTTGAACATCAGGGAGTTCACGGTTCATGTATTGCTGGAGCCTAGCTTGGAGAATTTTGAGCATTACTTTACTAGCATGTGAGATGAGTGCAATTGTGCAGTAGTTTGAGCATTCTTTGGCATTGCCTTTCTTTGGAATTAGAATGAAAACTGACCTTTTCCAGTCCTATGGCCACTGCTGAGTGTTCCAAATTTGCTGGCATATTTAGTGCAGCACTTTCACAGCATCATCTTTCAGGATTTGAAACAGCTCCACTGGAATGCCATCACCTCCACTAGCTTTGTTCGTAGCAATGCTTTCTAAGGTCCACTTGACTTCACATTCCACTATGTCTGGCTCTAGATGAGTGATCACATCATCATGATTATCTGGGTCATGAAGATCTTTTTTGTCTAGTTCTTCCATGTATTCTTGCCACTTCTTAATATCTTCTGCTTCTGTTAGGTCCATACCATTTTTGTCCTTTATCAAGCCCATCTTTGCATGAAATGTTCCCTTGGTATCTCTAATTTTCTTGAATGACCTAAATCAAATTCCTTGCAATTGTACAGTAGAAGCGACAAATATAGTCAAGGGATTAGGTCTGATAGAGTGCCTGAAGAACTACGGATGGAGGTTCATAACATAGTACAGGAAATGTGATCAAAATCATCTCCAAGAAAAAGAAATGCAATAATGCAAAATGGTTGTCTGAAGAGGCCTTACAAATACCTGTGAAAAGAAGAGAAGTGAAAGGCAATGGAGAAAAGGAAAGATACACCCATCTGAATGCAGAGTTCCAAAGAATAACACGGAGAAACATGAAACCCTTCCTAAAGTGATCAAAGTAAAGAAATAGAGAAAAACAATAGAATGGGAGAGACTCGAGATCTTTTCAAGAAAATTAGAGATACCAAGGGAACATTTCATGCAAAGATGGCCAAAATAAAGTACAGAAATGGTATGGACCTAACAGAAGCAGAAGATATTAAGAAGAAGTGGCAAAAAACACACAGAGAAACTATACAAAAAAGATTTTAATGACCCAGAAAACCATGATGGTGTGATCACTCATTTAGAGCCAGACATACTGGAGTGTGAAGTCAAGTGGACCTTAGAAAGCATCACTACAAACAAAGCTAGTGGAAGTGATGGAATTTGAGCTGAGCTATTTCAAATCCTGAAAGATGATGCTGTGAAAGTGTTGCACTCAATATGCCAGCAAATTTGGAAAACTCAGCAGTGGCCTCAGGACTGGAAAAGGCATTTTTCTTCCAGTACCAAAGAAAGGCAATGCCAAAAAATGTTTGAACTACCACACCATTGTACTCATCTCACATACTAGCAAAGTAATGCTCCAAATTCTCCAAGGGAGGCTTCAACAGTATGTGAACCAAGAACTTCCAGATATTCAAGCTGGATTTAGAAAAGGCAGAGGAACCAGAGATCAATTGCCAACATCTATTGGATCATAGAAAAAGCAAGAGAATTCCAGAAAAACATCTACTTCTGCTTCATTGACTATGGTTCATTGACACAGCCTTTGACTGTGTGGATCACAACAAACTTTGGAAAACTGTTAAGAGACAGGAACACCAGTCCACCTTACCAGCTTCCTGAGAAATCTGTTTGCAGGTCAAGAGACAACAGTTAGAACTGGACATGGAACAATGCACTGGTTCAAAATTGAGAAAAGAATACGTCAAGACTATATACTGTCACCCTGCTTATTTAACTTATATGCAGAGTACATCATGTGAAATGCTTGGCTGGATGAAGCACAAGCAGAAATCAAGATTGCTGAGAGAAATATCAATAGCCTCAGATATGCAGATGCTACCACCCTTATGGCAGAAAGCAAAGAGAAATTAAAGAGCCACATGATGAAAGGAAAAGGGGAGAGTGAAAAAAACCTGGCTTAAAACTCAACATTCAAAAAACTAAGATCATGGCATTTGGTCCCATCAATTCATGGCAAATAGATGAGGAAAAAATGAAAACAGTGACAGACTTTATCTTCTTGAGCTCCAAAATCACTGAAGATAGTAACTGCAGTCATGAATTTAAAAGATGCTTGCTCCTTGGAAGAAAAGCTATGACAAACCTAGACAGCATATTAAAAAGAAGAGACGTTACTTTGCTGGAAAAAGTCCATCTAGTCAAAGCTATGGTTTTTCCAGCAGTCATGTATGGATGTGGGAGTTGGACTGTAAAGAAAGCTGAGCACTGAAGAATTGATGCTTTTGGTGGAGAAGGCTCTTGAGAGTCCCTGCAAGGAGATCCAAGCAGCCAATCTTAAAGGAAATCAACCCTGAATATTTATTGGAAGGACTGGTGCTAAAGCTGAAACTCCAATACTTTGGCCACTTAATGTGAAGAGCCGACTCATTAGAAAAGACCCTGATGCTGGGAAAGATGGAAGGCAGGAGGAGAAGGGGATGACAGAGGACAATATGGTTGGATGGCATCACCGACTCAATGGACATGAGTTTGAACAAGCTCTGGGAGATGGTGAAGGATAGGGAAGCCTGGAGTGCTGCAGTCCATGGGGTTGCAAAGAGTCAGACAAGACTGAGTGACTGAACAATAACAACAATAAAAGGAAAATATCAAAGAATTTATCTGAATTTATTAGAAAATCCTCTGTAATAGACTAAACCACTACTTTGATATCTCAAATTGTACTACAACTAGTACTAAAATTAGTCTGTATGCTAATTTTTGCAATCTATAATAGTAATATTAATGCATCTTTATTTAACTTGTGACTGGATTATAGGATCCTTTTAGAAGAGTAGAATTTTTTCAGATTTTTTATGGTTAATCAAGCATTCTTTCTACTGTTTCTATCTTGATGTGGCTTTTTAAGGCCACACTATCATTAGATATTTCATAGCAAAGCTCACTTTTCCTTTTTAAATTAATTTTTATTTTAGAGTGGAGTATAGTTGATTTATAATATTGTGTTAGCTTCAGGTGTACAGTGAAGTCATTCTACTATACATATGAAAGTGAAAGTGAAAGTTGTG
>SJYC01098561.1:0-10951 GCA_006408675.1 Madoqua kirkii
TAAGAATTTATGCTCATCTTTTCACTAGTAAATTGAGTGAAAATTGGGTTTACTACTAAGAAAACTAGGTAGTATATCTACACTAGAAGAAGAAAAATTAATGACCTATTAAAAATTTAGCAAGCATTTTTATTAACTCAGGGTATTCTATAGACAAGATGAAATAGAAATAGCTTAGTCTGTCCTCTAATACTAATTTATGCCAAACAGACTTCCAAACTAATTATATTTATGCTTTGCATAGTTTTTTAAGTGGCAGTGTTTGCACCTCTTTTAATGTCACCTACATCAAATTGGATATATTACAAAGGAGCAGAATATGCCTTTTTGGCACAAGAATTATTTTAGGCTGATTCTTTTTAAGAAACATCAGACACAAGAGAAGCTCTGAAAACGGAGTGGAAGTCACCCCTTTGTAAGAGACATTGATAAGGGAAATCTCCATTTGTAGGGGCGTTTCTCTCCCTGGACCAGGAATAGGGGATGACTAAATCTCTAGAAATTCTTATCCACAGAGAAGGCATAGTCTTAAGTCTGTTTAACAACTGGACCCTTGTTCACTGTGCTTTGCCTGGTAATCTCCCATAACTGGCTCCCCGCAACCCGACATGTTTCTTTTTTCTTTAGCTGAAGACGGTATTTAATATGTTGGTTGGGCCATTTGGGGGAGTTACTCAGCCTCCTTGGGATCTGCCATATATATAGAAGGTATACATGTTGTTAAACTTCAGTTTGTTTTTCCGCCTGTTAATCTTTCACTAGAGGGAGGGTCTCAGCCAAGAACCTAGAGGGGCAGAGGGAAAAGTATTTTTCCTCCCCTACCAACTCATTTTTCTATGAGTTGATATCTGAATAAATAAATATCATCTATCAGTTGATAACTAAAAATAATTTAAAATACAGTGTATATCATCTGGCTTCCCAGGTGGCACAGTAGTAAAGAATCCGCCTCCCAAACAGGAGGTTTGAAACTCAGTTTCAATCCCTCGGTTGGGAAAATGCCTTGGAATAGAAAATGACAACCACTCCAGTATGGAAAATTCCATGGACAGAGGAGCCTGGCAGGCAAGTCCATGGGGTCTCAAAGAGTCAGACATGACTGAGTGACTAAGCACACACACCCTTTCACATCACCTGAAACTAATAAATTAACTATACTTCAATAAAAATAAATTATATACCGTTCAATCATAATCAATACATGATTATAAGCTCTTATTTTTTAATATATGCTCCTCTAGATGAAGCATAACGTCTTTTCCAGGCCCATGAACACTACAGAACGCAGTACTCCAGCACACACTGGGTGTTCACAAAAATTTGTGTATAAAGCAATCCATTCTATAGGTACACCAGTCTCTAGAGTTAGAGCCCCTACGTGTCCGTCCAACATTGCCCTCTAGTGGTTAGCATGCCTCGGCGAGTCTTGGTTCTATTGGTTTCACCTGAGATTCCTGTTAAACCATTCTTCCCTAAGAATTGTATTCCATAGACAGCTGAGAGCTTTTTTGGCAAGGCAACAGGCTTCTCATATTGTAACAGAAACCTAAATAAAGTATGTAGGATGTGATTTGAAGGCGCAAATTGGTTACATACTTGTAATAGTCTCCTGTTTTAATATGCACTTTGACAGTAATCCCATATTTCATGTAAAGACTCTAATCGGATTGAAATGATGTGGTTCAAAGGAGTTTCTTGAGGCACCGTGGTAAGGAGGCTTATAACGTCTACCAGAACTATCAAAATCTACTGTATATTTTAACAATGCCTTTACTTACATAACTTGCAAATGAACATTGCAGTGTGAGAGCAGCTCCATATAGAGCCATCTTCACTTTCTCTCTGTTCTTCTTAGTGGATAACGGAGAAGAATCATCATCTTTCCACTATATTCTCACTCATAACCAGTAATTAGCATGACTCGTGTGTGAACACTTCTCCTTACAATTCCCAGGGAAAAATGACAAGGAGTTTGTTACTGGGTCAGAGGACAAGGGCTGAGCTGAATGGGTGGCCAGCCACAACCCTTAAAAAAAAAGAGAGAAAATGTGATTCCTGCCCATGACATCCCCAAGCGTTTCTCTCCCTTCTTCACATTGTCTATTCCCCATGGCACACAAATCTACGTGAGACAGCACAGCCAAATTTATCTCAGTAGATCCTGTTCACTGCTTGCGTGGTAGAATGGACAGAATGCCTTTCAGCTTAGCATTTGCTTCGTGACGAGTCAGAATGAAATGAAACCAAAGTTATTCTCTACCCAGAAATGAAAAGGTGAAAGAAAGGTCGAAAGCACAATATTGTCATTAATAAAACTAAGAGTGCTTGCACATGTAGCGGGTACAATACCATTAACAATGCTGGCAAGAATTTGGCATGGAGATATGTCCCTGGCAGCTATTTTGTGCCCTCCAGCTGCACTAGGTATAACTCAGGAGAATCTAATTTGCATTACTCAGCATTAGACCTGGAAACACCTAGCTCATCCATCAATGGTCCAGACACTAGCAGCATTTGAGGTGTAATTTGAAGCTGATGAACATTTGCTGTCTAGGACTCTATTTTCTCTTTACACAAAAAACCTGCACCTGTCTATTGCAGTCAGGGCCAAGTGTGGGTAAAACTCTAAACTAATTTGTTCATAATCTAGACTTCAGAGCAATAATGCCCTTCTGGTCACTCCTTGCTCCCCTTGATGGGGAGCTCCCTGGCTCCCCTGGGCCTCCTGATGGCCCCTACATGTTCGCGCATTGCTTTGTGCTTGACACATTTGCACTTCCCTGCCTCATTCTTTCCCCCACGTGCCCTGTTCCATTCTCTAACACACTCCCATCAAGACACATTTTTTGATTTTCAAGGACCTTTTCATCATCAGGTGATAAGTAATGGTGGATGAGCTAATCAAATTAAATATTCAATTATTACTTACATAATTTCTACAGGCTGCATAATTCTCTAGCTCAGGCAAGAGGTCCACAGCTGCACAAGACTCTTCAAAAGGGTGAAAGTCAAAAATGAAAATTTCAAATAAAATCTCATGGAGGAGATAATTTTCAGCAAATAAACTTTTAGATCTCTCACATCATGCCTACTTACCTTGGGTAAACTGTAGGAGAGCTGAGACCACTTACAACAAAGAATCAACAAAAAGTGCCCTTTGAACCTTGGCTAAAATGTAAGGCATATCAAAATACAAAGCAAAATCTAAACATGAGATGTTAAATGATAACAACCATTGGAGAGAAGGTGGAAAAATTTGATCTCACATGTGCGTATATGCTGACACTTCAGTCATGTCCAACTCTGTAAACTTATGGACTGTATCCTGCCATGCTCCTCTGTCCATGGGATTCTCCAGGCAAGAATATTGGAGTGGGTTGCCATGCCCTTCTCCAAGGGATCTTCCCTGACCCAGGGATCAAACCCTCATCTCTTACATCTCCTACATTAATGGGCAGACTCTTTACTGCTAGAGCACCTGGGTAGCCCTTAATCTCATATACCAGTGTATAAACAGATAGAACTATTTTAGTTGGCAAAATCTACTAAAACAAAATGTTATAAATCTAGCAATTGCACTCTCAAGTAGATACACAAATACCAATCTGGGTTCACCCAAGGATACATACTAGAATGTTCAGAACAGCACTAACTGTAATATCCAAAAAACTAAAACTGCCTATGGGCCCATCAACAGTAGAAGGGATAGAGTGTGTTTTATATCTTCACAGTGAAATTCTATACAGCAATTAGAATGAATGAGCTAAAACTACACACGGTAATTTGGGTGTATCTCATAAACAATGTCGAAAGAAATAGAGAATACCTCTGTAATTCTATTTATACAGAAGTACAAATACAGGTAAGACTAAATTATGCTGTTAAAAGGCAGTACAGTGAGTGAAAGGGAATACAAGAGAGCACAAGAGGGGCTTTGTGGTGTTGGTTCTATTCTGCTTCTTGAGTATGTTCCTTCTGTGAAAATGTATCAAGTGATAGAAACATTTAGAATAATATGTACCTTTCTCTGGATACTTTGCATTTCAACTAACAGTCTTAAAAATATAAGTGATACTATCCATATTAAGTTCTCTAAAAGATTAGGAATGTTACCTAAAATCATGTTTCATTTAATTGCACTATGAGTCTGTAAATTTTTCTAAAATCATCTTTCAATTTATGAATAATAATTAACCTACTAATCAGTTAGTTTTCCCAAGATATTCTAATTTTACATATTTTGTTCTTGGTAATGGATGTTTAATTTAGGGATCTAGAAAATACATGCATATGTGTTTGGCACTCAGTCATGTCCAACTTTTTGTGACCACATGGACTGTAGCCCACTAGGCCCCTCTGTCCATGGGATTCTCCAGAAAGAATACTGGAGTGGATTGTCATGTCCTCCTCCAGGGGATCTTCCCAACTGAGAGACTGAACCCACATCTCCTGAGTCTCCTACATTGCAGGAGAATTCTTTACCCACTGAGCCACCTGGGAAGCGCTTAGAAAACATAGTCACTGTAATTATTATTTTTATATTCCAGTGAAGAAGATTATGAATATTAGTGTTCATAAATCTAGCAAACTAAACTATTTTTCTGGAATATTTAAGTCAATGCCCATGTGTAGTACATGTTTGTTTTTACAAAACAAAATTATTCACTTACCTTTCTTTTTCTTAACTTATTCTATGTTATGATGATCTAAACAAAGAAAGAATACAAAATGACAAAGAAATGTTTTAAGAAAAAATAAAAAATGTTCCCAGATCAATGCTACAACAATTAAAGTGGTGACATAAAGCATCTTGTCAAAGCAATTAACAGTTAATCATGCCTGGTGATTTGTGAGTTGTCAGTGGGAGTTTTTTTAAAAAATGATGAATAAAATGGCAGATGAAAACCAAAACCAGTTGCTGCGGGTGTTAAAAACCAGACTGGATTCGATCCTCACACCTGATCAGGTTGAACTTCCTCCAGTCAAATTAACCCACTACCTTATCACTTCACTCTCTTTAACAGCTTAAGTCATGCTCTTTTGCTCAGAAATAAATGCAATTGCAGCTCAAGAATACAATATTTTGGTACTTATTTCTACATTCATTGCAAAAGAAAAATGCTTTTTTCTTTTTTTATGAGCAAGTTGAAGAAAGGCTATTCTCTGACCTCTGCTTGACTGATATCACCCTATGCAACCACTCCTTAGAGCACAGCTTCTCAAACGTAAATGTATCTACCATTCACTTGCGTGCATGCTCAGTTGCTCAGTCATGTCCCACTCTTATGACCCCATGGACTGTAGCCTGCCAGGCCCCTCTGTCCATGGAATTTTCCAGGCAAAAATACCGCAGTGGAGCGGGTTGCCATTTCCTACTGCAGGGATCTTCCTGACCCAGGGATTAAATCTGCATCTCCTCATTGGCAGGCGGATTCTTTACCACTGCATCACTCCTAGATGTTCACCATTTGCTTAGAGATTGTTAGAAGGCAGAGTTCAACTTAGGAGCTCCACTTGAGTAGGGCCCCCAAATTCTGCATTTCCAGTGCAAGGCCTTGGAAAACTTGAAGGAATCACTCTGATCTAGGTTATTATGCATAATTCATAGTCAGAATTCAGAAAAGTAGGATAATAGTCCAAAGAAGAAATCACAAACAAAAGGATTTTGATGTTGAATGGTTTTCAGGTCAGATGGCCATACAGGGTAAATTGTAGGATGTTTTAATTATTAGAGGAACTCCTGGCCAAACCAAATCAAATCACAACGCTGGGAGAGACTTTCTGAACAAACATGTTCCAAGTTACACAAAACCATTTAAAAGGGTTTGTGCATGTTGTGCTTCATTTTGAACTCAGAGATTAAAGCATAGATAGAGAAGCTAAAAAGATATACATGACTTGTATAATGAAGAAGATTTAATGCAACTGTATCTCAGACTAAATCAATAACTGGTAACCTAACCGAGCTAGATATTGAGAGAACATGATTTGCTTTTCCCTTTCTTCACTTAATGGATTCTCTAGCCATTGGATAATTCCAGCTCTACAGATTTTGTTTTAAAAGTTCCCCAAGACAAAACTCCATTTAAGAAGAAAAGGTGTATGTTGAGTAACTTTGATACTTGAAATCCTAAAACCACTTATTCTTGCAAGTAAATAAAATGATTTTTCAAAAATCTTCTTCTTATTGGGAAGCTTAACAAAACATCCTGCTCTATAAATGGTGTTTGAATTGGCTGGGCCTGACCGATATCAGTGTTAATGTGTTGCTGTTTGGAAAAGGAATTAGAAGACATTAGTTAAATGTCAAGGAAAGCATAGGGGACTCCAAGGGACATTGATAAATTGGTGGACATCACTGGCAACATCTCTAATTTGCTTAATATCCACTTTTTAATCTTGAAATCTTTTCTTTTACCGTTGTTTGCCTGGAGAATCCCAAGGCCAGAGGAGCCTGGTAGGCTAGAGTCCATGGGGTCACAAAGAGTCAAACACGACTGAGCAACTAACACACACACACACGAACTTTTAAATAATGTCAAAAGGTATTTAAATTCTATATCTACTCCACACTTCTTGATCACTTTTTCCCCCTGCAAATCTCACCCCACTTAATCTCTGTGTTCTTCTCTTTTTCTTCCTCTTCCTCCCTCTCTCTCCTTCTTCTTCTCTTCAGCTCCCCTTCCCCTTCTTTCAAATGACTGGATTACGTAAATACCCTGGAACTGTGCCACAAAGTTGTTGAGGCCAAGATGTCATCTTAGAAAATAGAGCATTTCAGAGTAATCAAAACAAGCCAGTCACATATTGACCTACTTATTATGTTTATTCTCTTTTACTCTAGGCATCAATCCAAAGATCACACCAAAAAAAACCTTAATATGATTAAAACCACTGGTACCACAGCACAGGTCAGAAGATTGCTTTGAGGCCAACCTAAAATTTAGCTTCTTTGGTTAAACATCATATATATAGATATTGGTTGACTATTCTCTACAGGTGCAGGATAGCATGGTGGTTAAAAGTACATAGTAGATTGCCAGGGTTCAGTTGCTCTGCCACTGCCAACAACTTGACTTTGGACACGTTGCTCTGTGTTCTTCTGTTGTAGTTTTCCTGCTAGTAAAAGTGTGGTGATGACTGCCTCCCTCACAAGGATGTCATCAGGATGAAATGAGTGAACAGAATTACAATACTTAGAACAGTGGCAAGCAGAGAGGAGCCAGTATTCTGGGATCCCCACTCAGTCACAGATGACTTAGAGAAAAATTTTGTGTAAGTTTGGCTGAATCAAGCATAGGTATATCTATACTCAGTAAAATTACTCAGCCAAAGAAGCTGTGTTAATAACATTAATAGTTTTTATTGTTAGAGAAAATTCTAGAGGAACAGTTAAGGAAAAAAAATATTAGAAAAGTGGCCTGGACCTGAGAAAGGATTCAAAGGAGTAAAATTGGGAGGACTATGTAAATTTCTCTGATGAGGATGGGAGGTGGGGTGAATAATAGATTGCAGGCCCTTCTGCCTTCCTTGTCTCACTGCCGGTTTTCTGGTCCCCAAAGCAGCATAGAACTTCTCCAGAATAGGGGCTACAAGTCCATCTCCTCAGCTTTGTATCTAGGGGTAAGTCTGGGACAGAAATCTGCAGATCCGTTGTTTGCATATGCAAGTTAAAAGAGCAATAGCCTCCGGTCTAGGGGCGATACAGCTGACAGCAGTAACTGTAAGGGCTTGCAGCATCACTAAGGTTTTCACTGGGGCTTCCCTGTTCATGAACTACCTCCTCCTCCATCTATAACGATCACTCCCACTGATGACCTCCCTGGTGGCTCAGACGGTAAAGTGTCTGCCTACAACGTGGGAGTCCCGGGTTCAATCCCTGGGTTGGGAAGATTTCCTGGAGAAGGAAATGGCATCCCACTCAGTACTCTTGCCTGGAAAATCTCATGGACAGAGGAACCTGGTAGGCTACAGTCCAAGGGGTCACAAATAATCGGACACGACTAAGTGACTTCACTTTCACTTTCTCTGTTCATGAATTACCTCTTCAACCATCTATAAGGATCATTCCCACTGTTACCTATAATCTTTCCGTCAACTGGGTGAGGAATATATTTTTTTGTCTCCACCATGAGGTGACATAAGACTCAGAAATACTGTTAGTTGCCCAAAGTCATATCAGATAACCAGGCCTTTCATCATGACTCTCCATTCTACACAATTTCATGCATATGTTTGCATGTTCAGTTGCTTCGTCGTGTCCAGCTCTTTGTGACCCTATGGACTATATTCCGCCAGGCTCCTCTGTCCATGGGATTGTCCAGGCAAGAATACTGGAGTGGGTTGCCATGCCCTTCTCCAGGGGATCTTCTCGACCCAGGGACTGAACCCGAGTTTCCTGTGTCTCCTGCATTGCAAGCAGATTCTTTACCAGTGAGTCACTAGAGAAGCCTACACGATTTCATAGATTAATCTAAGGTATCTTCTCTTTTTTGGAGATTTGTACAACTCTATAAAGTTGTCATCCACTCCCCTGATTCCCATATACTTTGCATTTTCCATTCCTGGGATACCTATGAGACTCCATCATAATTATATAAATATATATACCACTCAGTGGTAAAAACCATGTATCTTTTTCATCAAATGCTTAGAATAAAATAAATGTTCCATAAATGCTATTTGAATGAATTAAATAGATGAACTATAAAAAGAAAAAAGACAACCCTCTGCAAACCCATTTGTTTGGGTTAATATCCTTTTATCAGTCCACTCTAGACTTTTATAGGGATACTTCATAGGCAAATAACATCTTGCTAGTACATTAAAATGTGTGTTGATTGGGAGACCATGTTATATAATGGGTAAAAATTCCAATTCCATCTCTAATTAGATTTGGGGAAAGTTACTAAGTTTTCCAGACTATAGTTTTCTTATCTGTAAAGCATGGATAAAATAATACTTACATTTTAGGGTTGTGAGGAGGATTAAAGAGGCTAATGCATGTGCAATCCATATGCTAACTGAGGTCACCTTGCCCCATAACATTAGAAAATTGGCTTGAAGATTTGTTTAAGCACTTTGGAAGGTCCAGTGCCTCCTACAAGAGTTCTGAACAGTACCACAGAGATGACATTCTCCTTTCATGACCCATTCTTCCTCTCCCTTTGTTGGTAAAGAGACCAGAGACAGTGCAGAGAGGGATTGGTAAGTGGGCAGGCAGCTAGGACATCATCCTTATCAAGGTTGCATATACAGTTGAGAGTGGAAGCATTTTAATTATGGTGCGGGAGATAGCTCCTTTCTTCTATTCCTGTTTGCATAGGAAGTTTTAAAGTCTGAGTCTTCCAAGCATCTAGGGAGAAATGAGGGATAGGGTGGCAGCCCATAAGAAAAGTCATGGTTTCACTGGTATCCATGGCAACAGGGGGATGGGCTGGTGGGCTGTGCCTAGAGCTGCCTCCTTCTCACTAAGCCTCTGAATGAATTCTTGACACTACCAAGTTGGCTAGGCTGAGGGAGTCAGAAGGTATAATAATTACTTTAAATTTTATAAGGTTTTTCTCCTGGGAAAAGAATATCCCTTTATATCTATAAGACTATTTTTTAACTTTAGGAAATTGACTACTTTGAATTGTATTTTTTTTTAACCATTTTTAATGAAAGTGGAGGCTGACTTCGGGGAAGGCAATGGCAACCCACTCCAGTACTCTTGCCTGGGAAATCCCATGGACAGAGGACCCTGGTAGGCTGCAGTCCATGGGGTCGCACAGAGTTGGACATGACTGAAGCAACTTAGCAGCAGCAGCAGCAGCAGCAGAGGGTAACTTAAGTACCTATGGTTTTATGTAGTAAACACAGTGCTTCTCATATTTACTCAAGTGGCAGGGCACCTGACAATGTAAGTATTTGTTATGAAATATCAGATAATTGTGATTTACTTATTTTAAAATAAGTGCATAATTTAGAATAAAAGCAGATACCATTTAACATTAGATTTTATGATGACCAAGTGGTATCAGGTGGCAAAGGTTTAACAAACTTAAGATTAAGAATACTGTATCCATTTGGAGAAGGCAATAGCACCCCACTCCAGTACTCTTGCCTGGAAAATCCCATGGTTGCAGGAGCCTGGTAGGCTGTAGCCCATGGGGTCTCGAAGAGTCAGACACAACTGAGCGACTTCACTTTCACTTTTCACTTTCATGCATTGGGGAAGGCAATGGCAACCCACTCCAGTGTTCTTGCCTGGAAAGTCCCATTGACAGCGGAGCCTGGTGGGCTGCCGTCTATGGGGTCGCACAGAGTCAGACACGACTGAAGCGACTTAGCAGCAGCTATAGCAGTATCCATTAGATTAATTTGCTGTAACCTCAAAGGGTAAAAGACTGCCATTTTTCAACCGGAAGGAACAACTAAGTTTGGCAGATAGAACACTGTGGCTTCATGAAGGCTTCGTTTGGGACCTTCATTTTAAGCTACATCAGCAAGTCGTTGACATAGGTTATTCTATGGCACAAAATCATTTATTCATCCATTTATCCCAAAGCACCAGCCATGTGCCATGCACAGTGCTGGCCTGGGGACTGCGCCATGAATACTATGAACAGATTACAGGGTCCCTGATCTTCAGGAGTCTATAATCTAAGACAAAGGGAGTCATTTTCAATAATATATGATGAAATCTATGATACAGGTGGCCAAGTGAAGAGGAAGAAGGGCTTTTAACATAACTTGATGGTGAGAAGAAGGAAGAGACAGAGAAAACTTCCTGTAGGATGTGATAGCTATGCTGATAATTTACAGAAAAAATTTTGATTGGCCTTCCAGTAGTTGAATGGAAAAATAAAAATTGCTATATATATATATATATATATATATATATATATATATATATATATCAGATTCCATATATATTATATAGAATGAAGTTGTCACGCGAGTGTATGTT
>SJYC01098564.1:0-23008 GCA_006408675.1 Madoqua kirkii
TCCCTTGGTATCTCTAATTTTCTTGAAGAGATCTCTAGTCTTTCCCATTCTGTTCTTTTCCTCTATTTCTTTGCATTGATCGCTGAAGAAGGCTTTCTTATCTCTTCTTGCTATTCTTTGGAACTCTACATTCAGATGCTTGATATTTCCTTTTCTCTTTTGCTTTTTGCTTCTTTTTTCACAGCTATTTGTAAGGCCTCCCCAGACAGCCATTTTGCTTTTTTGCATTTCTTTTCCATGGGGATGGTCTTGATCCCTGTCTCCTGTACAATGTCACAAACCTCATTCCATAGTTCATCAGGCACTCTATCTATCTATCAGATCTAGGCCCTTAAATCTATTTCTCACTTCCACTGTATAATCATAAGGGATTTGATTCAGGTCATACCTGAATGGTTTAGGGGTTTTCCTTACCCTCTTCAATTTAAGTCTGAATTTGGTAATAAGGAGTTCATGATCTGAGCCATAGTCAGCTCCTGGTCTTGTTTTTGTTGACTGTATTGAGCTTCTCCATCTTTGGCTGCAAAGAATATAATCAGTCTGATTTCGGTGTTGACCATCTGGTGATGTCCATGTGTAGAGTCTTCTCTTGTGTTGTTGGAAGAGGGTGTTTGCTATGACCAATGCATTTTCTTGGCAAAACTCTATTAGTCTTTGCCCTGCTTCATTCCACATTCCAAGGCCAAATTTGCCTGTTACTCCAGGTGTTTCTTGACTTCCTACTTTTGCATTCCAGTCCCCTATAATAAAAAGGACATCTTTTTTAGGTGTTAGTTCTAAAAGGTCTTGTAGGTCTTCATAAAACCATTCAACTTCAGCTTCTTCAGCGTTACTGGTTGGGGCATAGACTTGGATTGCCATGATATTGAATGGTTTGCCTTGGAGATGAACAGAGATCATTCTGTCGTTTTTGTGATTGCATCCAAGTACTGCATTTTGGACTCTTTTGTTGACCATGATGGCTACTCCATTTCTTCTGAGGGATTCCTGCCCACAGTAGTAGATATAATGGTCATCTGTCTTAGCACAGGTAAAGAATCTGCCTGCAATGCAGAAGCTGAAGGAGATACAGGTTCAATCTGTGGGTCAGGAAGATCTTCTGGAGGAGGGCATGGTAACCCACTTCAGTATTCTTGCCTGGAGAATCCCACAGACAGAGGAGCCTGGAAGGCTACAGTCCATGGGGTCACAAAGAGTTGGACACAGCTGAAGTGAATTAGCAGGCAGGTAAGCAGAGACATTACTTTACCAACAAAAGTCCATCTAGTCAAGGCTATGGTTTTTCCAGTGGTCATGTATGGATGTGAGAGTTGGACTATAAAAAAAGCTGAGCATGAATAATTGATGCTTTTGAACTGTGGTGTTGGAGAAGACTCTTGAGAGTCCCTTGGACTACAAGGAGATCCAACCAGTCCATCCTAAGGGAGATCAGTCCTGTGTGTTCATTGGAGGGACTGATGTGGAAGCTGAAACTCCAATACTTTGGCACACTGATGTGGAGAGCTGACTCATTGGAAAAGACCCTGATGCTAGGAAAGATTGAGGGCAGGAGGAGAAAGAAATGACAAAGGATGAGATGGTTGTATGGCATCACCAACTCGATGGACATGGATATGGGTGTACTCCAGGAGTTGGTGACGCACAGGGAGGCCTGGTATGCTGCGTTTCATGGAGTCACAAAGAGTCGGACACAACTGAGTGACTGAACTGAACTGAACTGAGGCAGTCTGTTTAGTACAGAAAAATTAAGTATTTGTAATAAGAAATCTGTTAATCTTTTTTCACATGATTTTTTTTCTTTTTCATTCTAAGAAAGACCACCCTACCATCATAATTGGTAAATATGTGTGTATATATTCTAGTTCTCTTTGGATTTGATTTTCAAAAACATTTAAGTAAATCCTTTGAAAATGTCTCTCATTTTTGCAACTATTTTGTGAGCGTCTACAAGATAATGTTCTTAACTTAGGTTTTTCTCTTTTCTTTCTTTTTTTTTTTTAATATTGGTAAAGTGTGATGATCAGAAGTTAGAATGCCCTGAATCTAGCTTTATTGCTTTGTTTTGTATTCAGACTGAAGTATAGTTTTAGCTGCTGTGAGAAATCAGGAACTGTCTCCTCTCCACCTACCACCCTCCCTCAACCTCTGAATTAAACTTGGCAAATTATATTGCTGGATATGTTACTTGTTGAGTTGACTTCAGAGCTATAATCTGGAAGTTTTTCTAATTGTAGTGATTAGTTTTGGTCTTGCGGTCATGAAAGAACCAAGAAAGAAGTCTGCAATATCAGATACATTCATCAGCCAAAATAGGGAGGTGTTGATGGCTTCTCTTTCATGTAAATCCAAATGGCTGTGGCATGTTTGGCTCATATTCTTTTGATTTGTGAGCTAATTTTTACAAACTGTAGGAAGAAAACTGCTGCCAACGTTATGGTTTGAAGAGTTGGCTTTTCTACCCAAAGGCACAGAAAATGTAGTATAATGGCTGGCCTCAGATAATGAGGTGGGAGGAGGAAAAGAAAAGGTTGGCAACAGAGTGTGTCCCTTTTTGCCATTTTGCAGGAAATCAGAAATGGCAAAAAAAAAAAAAAAGAGAGAGAGAGAGAGAATGAAATATACTTATTCTTCTCTCCAAAGACTTTGTCTGTCACTGATGGGTCCTGTGTTGCTTCTTAACCTCTCATTGATGACATTTAGCCGGAGGGACATCATCTGAGGCAAGTTTTCTGTACCTAACAGAACTGTGCCATTTCAAATTTAGCAATATTTAGAGTCCTGATGATTGCCTTCTTCTTCTCGAAATGTAAGATTCCTCTCTTCTATGAGGAAATTAGGACAAGGGAGTATTATACTAAAATAATACACTGCTCCCTTTATTAGCAAATGTCTTCAGAAATGGATCTGGGGCTCTACACCACCCTCTCCACTCAGCTCAAACTTTTTTTCCAAAATGACACTTGCTTCTTGGTCGCAAATCAGATGGCTTTTTCTTTATCTTCATTCACTTCTCCCTAATAAGTAACACTGATCTTTGCCTACTCCTTTCGTTGTCAAATTATCCCATTCCCTACTCTCATAGATATTTATATTCCTTGGGTCAGCATGATGAAGAGTACAGGCTCTAGGGTCAAATCTTGTCTCCACCAATCAAGAGTGCTGATCCTAACTTCTTAGCAACTTGGAGTCCCCATGTATAAAATGGGGATAATAACTGTGCCCAACTCATAGGGGTGTATTAAATGAATTAATTATAGAAGAGTGCCTCCCAGCATCTACATTTACAGAGTAAATGCTGTTATTAGTATTTTTACTACTGCTATGGCTGTTATAGCTGCAGCTGTTATTATTGCTATTATTTCTTCTCTTTGGTGTCTTTTCATTGGTCTCTTCTCAACCCCTTCTATCTTTCCTCCAGACTCCTAAGTGTATGTGTTCTTGGGCCTCTTCTTTTTTCTTGCTTCATAAAGGAAGCCTCATTGTGTCAGATGGATCCGATCTGCTTGTGTACTACTCATATCCTCTGAACCTCACTTCCCTCTATAGCCACTGCTGTGGTGACCAGTCCTCGCAGGCTCTGGCCAGCTTCTCATGGGTACAACCACAGCACCTCACTTTGGGTCCCTAAGAGGTATTTCTTGACATGGGCCACATGCAAAAAACTTGCAACACAAACATGCAGGTAAGTCCACTCTTCTGAGAGCATCCTTGAGCCATGGGGAACAAGAGACAACAGATCAACCCTTCCACCTCTCTTTTAGCCCGTAGCTGAGTGGCTCAGAACCTCATTTCAAACAGCTGCTCACAAGGTCCCAGGACACCCTTACTAGTAAACAGTTTGATAATAACGTCTTGATTGGCTTCCCCTCCTTCCCTAAATTTACTCCTTTTTAACTTCTGCTCCCTGGGATCAAATTTCCAGAGGAATTTTCTGCTGCAAGTCTTTGCCTCAGGTTGTTTTGGGGAAAAACCAAGCTAAGACACTCATTTATTAAGTCAAGTAGTATTTAACTTCAAGGATTATCTTCTGTGCAGTTTTATCTGTAAGGTAAGGGACTTCAATTAATTTGGAGCCTAAGACTAGTCTTTGGAGGAGGGTGGGGGGTCACTGGAATAGGCCCGTTTGGTGACATAAATGAAAAGTAAGTAGCTACCCATGGTCCTCAGAGAAACTGAAAATATTCTTACCTGAGCACTGGTACTCAGTGTACTGGATTCCCACATAAATTCCTGCTTTTGCTTAAGACAGCTTCTCTGAACTTCTTGCCTTTCTTTTGTAGGGGTGGGGTTGGGGCATAGGTTTGTTAGTTTTTGGAAGGTGGTTTTTGTTTGTTTGCTTTGGGTAGAGATGAGTTCATGAGAGAACCATGAACTGTTTCGGTGTGTGGAGTGAGGAGAGGGATGATCTGAAGCTGAGAAACACAAGGGAGAAGTTGAAGCAGTCCTGCAGGACTTCATGTGACCAGGAAGAGCAGAGTTTTTCAGGTGCTGGTGACAAGTGTGGAAAGAGGCTGGAGATTAAATTCTTGTCCTTTTCCTCATTCCCAATCATCACATGAACCCAGAATAATTCTAACACCCACAAGCAGTGGCTTTGGCAGCAACACAGAACCACAAACTTGCTCGACACTACGGTTGCCTGAAGATCGCTGCCAGCAGAGGCACTGCCATTTTCTTGAGCACCTCAGAGTGGCATCAGCTGGATGGCGCAAAGCTGGAGTGAACATAGTCGATGAAGTGGGCAGACTGGTTTATGGGCACTTCTCAGGCATTCTTCTGGGGACTCTCAGAATCCTCAGAATCTACTGGGACATCTTTAGGTTAGAGATTTACCCCTCAGAGGTCCTCTTGACCTTTCCAATCTTCCAGAGCCATTAGCAATTTGTTTCCACTGTGACACTGCTCTGGTGACCAGCCATGAGTTCACAGGGCAAAATACAAGAGTCATCCCATACCAGCCACATGTTGCCCTCGCCTGAGAGCTTCCTTATACGACTTTGTGGCTTTAGAGGCAGTGGGATCCCTGCAGTACCCATGCAGGACCACCTGAAAGCCTGAGAGAGTTGCACAGTACAATCTTTGACCTAGGTGAAATGGAGCCAGAAAGTAAATTAATCCCTCTTCCTCCCCCTAGGCTTCCCTGAGAACTAGTCATGTCAATGGAATCTTGGGAGATTGGGTAATCTATCATCTTTGATACCAAGTGTTGGCAATCTAATGAACACACTCTCATGCCAGCTCCCCTTCTTTACTGCCTCACTCCCCTTTTCCCTCATTTCAGTGACCTGGGGTTAAAATCCCTAACAATGAAGTGGTGCACAAGGGTTTGCATCAGGTTCTGCTTTCCGGTGAACAAAGAACGAGATAGGGTGGAGCTATGGTTGGGCAATCAATTAGTGGGTTAGACCCATTGTAATCTGGGATATTAAAATGCAAGACTCTCCCATTCTGTACCTCTCAGTCTAGCGAAGGCAAGTTAATTGAAGTTGAATCTTCTTCGCTAGATTAAAATATGAAGCCCCCAATGCCCCTCAGTACAAATCTCGTATTTTCTGCATACTGGAGCTTTCCACCCAGCTGCCTCTCAAACACTGCTAGCTCAATATATCCACAACTGACCTCACCTGGGGCCACAACATGTTCCCTCAATTGACAAAATGATTCATATAAGTTCTCTGTTTCACTTGTCATTTTTATCCTAATCATTGTCCTCATCTACCAGACTAGAAAACTCAGAGTAAGCTTTAATTCTTCCTTCTCTAGAAGAGGCCACAACTAGTCATGGCCTACCTGTTGTTTCTGCCTCATCCATACCTGCTCCATAGTCTCTTTTTCTCTGCCCTTGCTGCCACTGTACTGGTTGAGACTTCTGTTATCATTTGCTCCAAGTGTTGTGGGAGTCTTCTAACTGGGTTCCCTGTCAGTTTTTATCCTCTCTGATCCATCTTGTCAATCCACCACCTCCACATCCATCATTGTATCCTTCTTCATGTACCACAAGCTCCAAGATTTTAAGAAACAGAGTCAAAATTACCCTTGAAAATTTCTTAAATATTTTGGCCTAGGAAGCACAGTATGGTCTAGGAAGTATAGTATGAAGTAGTTTTGTTAACACACTAGAGAACAAACATTAAGTGTACTAAATTTAAATTTCCCAGTTAGTTCAACATAGCTAGTTGTTTTTCCTGTGCTAGAACAGATTGTATCTTCATGTTAAACACTCGATGGAGTAGTTGAATTGTGTTTTAGGATGATGTGGTATGATACATGCATATCTATAAAAACAATCATCAGTGTGGTGAGAGGTTCATGTTATGAGAAACACTTGAAAGCTGAGACTTTTGAGAAAAAGAAGCATTTGCAGCCCCAACCTCACACTCACTCTGGACATGTGCTCACTGAGTGGGAAGGTGGGCAGAACTAGCTGCTCTCTTAAACTGCCTCTTGCTCTCACTCATATTTCCCGGTGCTTTGGTTGAATTTGAATAAAGCAAATCACATGTAATGTGACTACACTGTACACATTTTTGTACATGGACCCAGTGTCCATGCAGTAGGCCATCAACAAATGAAGCCACGTGATAAAAACTGAATCAGGAAAACCTAATTCAAGCCCTGGTTCTAGCATAGCAAACTATATGGTTTGGGCAGGTCAACTGACTATACTGTACTAAATTTATTGATTCATAAAAGTATATAATAATTGGTTTATTTATCCAAAATCACTTTGATTTGCTTTCATATATAGACTATATACTTTTTATTAATAATGGTAGCCATAATTATATAAACTATTTTGTATCAGACTAGGCTGGAATCTTTTCATAAATTGTTGATAATTTACTACACATTAATTAATCCTAGGGGCTTCCCAGGTGGCTCAGTAGTAAAGAATTCACCTGCCAATGCAGGAGATGTGGCTTTAAGATCGGGGTCAGTTAGATCCGCTGGAGAAGGAAATGGCTACCCATTCTAGTATTCCTGCCTGGAAAATCCCATGGAGAGAGGAGTCTGGCAGGCTGCAGTCCATGGGGTCACAAAAAAGTTGGACATAAATAACTTAGTGAATAAACAACAACAAATTAACTCTAGTAAGGGTTTTACATCAGGGTTTATGCAAACTCTATAACAAGCTATAAAGTTTCCCTAATTATGAACAGCTTCCATAAGTGCAATTTTTCAGTCCTTTTTATTGGGGGAGGAGGCGGCAGGGAGGAAGTTAGTCATAAAACCAAACAGTCACTCTATCAGTGTCTGGTAAAAACATCTCTTGGTATTGGGCAGTATCTTTTGCTTTAGTGGATAGACTTCTATTGATACATTGAAACTTGTTGAATTTAAGACAACTTGCCATTAAAACACAAAATTTTTTTTCATGTTTAGAAATTTTTTTATTGGAGTTTAGTTGCTTTATACTTCCCTGATAGCTCAGTTGGTGGAGAATCTGCCTGGAATGCAAGAGATCCCAGTTCGATTCCTAGGTTGGGAAGATCCCCTGGAGAAGGGAAAGGCTTCCCACTCCAGTATTCTGGCCTGGAGAATTCCATTGACTGTATTGTCCATGGGGTTGCAAAGAGTCAGACACGACTGAGTGACTTTCACTTTCACTTAGTTGCTTTACAATGTTGTGTTAGTTTCTGCTGTATAGCAAGGTAAATTAATTGTACCCATACATATATCCCCTCTTTGTTACCAAAGAGCATTGAATAGAATTCCTTGTGCTCTATAGTAGGTTCTCACTAGTTATCTATTTTACACATAGTAGTGTATATGTGCCAAGCCCAGTCTCCCAGTTTATACCACTCTCCTCTTATCCTCCCCCTTAGAGTCCATACATTTGTTCTCTTTGCAAATAAGTTCATCTATATCATTTTTCTAGATATACAACATTTGTTTTTCCCTTTCTGACTTAATTTATGCTGTATGACAGTCTTTAGGCCCATTCATATCTCTGCAAATGGCACAATTTCTTTCCCTTTTATGGCCAAGTAATAGTCCATTGTATATATGTGCAAATATTCTGTTGTAGATATGTGCCACATCTTCTTTATCCATTGCTCTGTTGCTGGACATTTAGGTGGCTTCCACGGCCTGGCTATAGTAAATAGGGCTGCAGTGAACACTGGGGTGCATGTATCTTTTGTAATTATGGTTTTCTCTGGGTATATGGCCAGAAGTAGGGTTGTTGAGTCATATGGTAGTTCTACTTTTAGTTTTCTAAGAAACCTCCATATTGTTCTCTGAAGTAAAACACAAATATTTTAAAAACCAGAAAGCAAAGACAATTTTCATTTAAAAACAAACACTGTGCTTTCTTGTTGCTTAACATGTTCATTTTACAGTCTCAGAGCACTTTTAAAAAATTATATATCATGCTTCTGTGTACATAGGAAATGTGGGCAAAATGAGTTAAGTTTTTCCTAACCCTGCTGCACATTGAGGTGTTGTCTTCTAAATCACTTTCCCCCTCAGAATTGTTGACCACATTTTCCAATATAACACTTTCCTCTGTTCATCAAAGGCACTAGTGATGCTGCATTTCTTAAAAGACTACATGCAGTAATTAAACCACTGGTCTTTAGTTCTTGGAGCTTCCCATGTATCTCAATGGTAAAGAATCTGGACGCCAATGCAGGAGAGGCAGGTTCTGTCCCTGGGTTGAGAAGATCCCCTAGACTAGGAAATGGCAACCCACTCCAGTACTCTTGCCTGGAAAATTCCACAGACAGAGGAACCAGGTGGGCTGCAGTCCATGGCTCCAAAGAGTCAGAGCATCTGGGCACTGATTTCAAGTTCTTGAATCTGCTTTGCTATTATGTAGTTAGCTTTTGACTTCAGCTTTGTAGATAAAGCTCCATACATCTGATTCATCACCTCCTCACTCTCCTTATTACATCTTGAAGGGTAAAACACTGTTCCACTATATTCTACACTTGTGATTTTCTTTCAAGACCCCCATTCACATTTTGTAGTTTTGATACTGGCACATTTTATGTTTATAAGGGCACAGGCAATGGGACATAAGTATACTGAGACAACAGATATTGTAAGTCACTATTGATTACACAGCACACACCATTTCAGGAATGTTAAAATGTAGGGGGAACAAAAGGCATCTTAGAGTCAATGAAACGCATTAAATTGCAAGGTCAGAGGCAGAGAAATTTTCCCTTCCAATGTTTAAAGAGGAGAAAACTGGCTCAGAGAGAAAAGTCATTTGCCTGAGGACACATGAGTCCAAGTGATTCCAAAGCACACTCCACCGCATCACCGTGCCTCCTCTCAGAATCCTAGCTAGTTTGCAAGTTAGATTTTACCCCAAGCAGCTCCCCATCTCCTCAGTCTTTTACCATCAGTGGGGCCTGCTGTCATCCGTTGGTTGTCACTCCCACAGTGACTTCAGTGGGTGGCGTTGCTGCACCGTTTCTCCCAGTGTCTTTGTGACTCTTCTATTTATTAGTGCAGTTAAGAAGGGGCCTTCAGTCTCCAAGAAACCAGATGAGACAAATAATATCACGTGGCCAAAATGAAGACCTTTTTTTTTACCAGAGAAGAATGAAATATAGCAGTTTCGACTGACCAGAAACTTGGCAAGATGTTTTATGGATTTCATTGTGCACCATTTGGATTGTTGGCAGACAATGAAACCAAGTGCAAAACTCCAATTATTGCCTCATTTTTACCTAAACTCTACATTTTCTCTGGTTTCCCCCCAATTGTAATACTTTCACTATACATTCTGAAAATCTGCTATAGATTTAAGTATTTCCAAATAACATCAGAGATTTCTGTTAACTTGCTATACTTTTATAGAACTTTTGATCATGGCAGGCAAACTTTAGGTATTAGCTTTCCTAGTGCTGGATGATTCTTGATCTACTGGGCTGTCTGTATTATATAAAAGGCCATCCTCCAGGAGACCTTTACTGTGTGTTTCCTGTATATACCCCGTGATACATGTGACAAGGATGAAATTAAATTAACACAGAAGCATTGGCTCCACCCTACTTGCCAAGAAGAAAACATTCTCTGTTGCTTGGCATGCTCTAGGACTTGGGTCTCTGTTTTGACAATTGTAGAAATGAACAGAACTACAGAATCGAAAGCACTGAAAGCAGCGAGTAGTCCCTGGTGGCTCAGACAATAAAGAATCTGCCGGCAATGCAAGAGACCAGGGTTCAATCCCTGGGTCGAGAAGATCCCCTAGAGGAGGAAATAGCAACCCACTCCAGTATTCTTGGCTGGAGAATTCCATGGACAGAGGAGCCTGATGGGCTACAGTTCACAGAGTCACAAAGAGTCGGGCACAACGGAGCATAACACTTTCAGGAGAAGGGACGAGATTAAGGTACACAGGCAAGGACACCATGCTGCCCTAGGAAGGAAAAATCTGCAAAGAGAGAGAAAAAGAAACAGACTATGCAGTAACTAGAGTTTTGAGAGGAAGATATTGAAAAGCACTAACGAGCTACTACACAGACAAGGAACTTTAAGGAGAAACCAAGGTAACAAGAATTTTTAGGAAGGTTTACTTTACTCAGTACAGTGAGATGTAATTCTTTCCCTTTACACAATGTTTAAACATTAACTTAGTAGAGACATACTATTTTTCAAGACTTTGGAAGAATCACATTTTAATATATTTTTTGGAAAGAGTAATTTCCTAAAAAAAAAAAAAAAAAAGGACTCAAAACGAGAGAAGTCCCTGCTGGATGTTAGTTACAACATATAACCTCAGGATTCTTCCTCTTGTTTTCTGATATTAACACTGGATGTCAAACTCTAAAAAGGACTTCCAGAGCCCAGTACCACTCTTCCTTATTCTGCAATTAACAAACACACAGAAGAATGACTATTCACACTTAAAACTGTCTTATTTTCTAGGGCTAGACAACAAATGTTCGATGTTATAAACACAGTAGAGTAGAAGCTGATTTAGAGAAAAGAGAAAACATATTAAGTAATCTGTGTACCATCATCTGAACAGTCCAGGATTGGAGTCAGTGACCCTTCCCTGACTTCAGTGATCCTCTCAATAAAATTCCAGCAGAGGTAAGAATGCCTGGAGTTCTTTGTACTTTCCTTAAATTGTAGAAAAAATAGGAGCTCAAATGAAACCTCTATTACAAATATTGGACAAGCCAAACATATTAACAGTAAAATTCTCAAATATTTAGCCAACCCCATTTTTTTAGAGGTTAAACACTCTTCTCTCCTACTCTCTGATATTATTGTAAGTACTAAGTAACACTTTATTATATAAATATGGCCTGCCAGGTCTAATTGCTATGTGCAAAATTTACTAAATTGCAAAGTAAGAGTACATATGAAGCTGCTTATAGAAAATTGCAAAGTATTTAAATGATGGGAAGAGAATGTTATGGTTGGCAGAAATATACTTTTACTCTACATAAAATTGAGGAGACTATGTAAACAAAGTCAAGTTTCCATACACAAATGATCCCCCCTGCCAATTTTAAGTAACACCAAAAATGAAAAGGATAGAAATGAAAAGTGATCCTTGTGAGATAATCTATGACACTGGAATAATGTAACATGTAAATATTATTTTTTCTTGGACTACATTTAAATACAGCCTTAAAGGAGTCTGCTGTTGAGTTTTGTTCTCCATTTTACCACTGCACAGTTTGTAACAAAATTTAACAATGGATAAAGCATGGAAATAATAAGTGTGAAACAAGAGTCATTGCCTCTTTCAGAAAGCTAAGTTCTCCCTCCTAATAATACTTGGAAATCTCTAATTTTGTCAGACATTCAAAGATACTTAGGCTCCTAAATGGGGTCATTAGTTCAATAACATGCCAGGAGCAAATGAGAGAGAGTTGCATTCATGAAACTTTGCAAGCACTTGTGTGTATTTTTAGAGAGTACTAAAGTGTTCTTTACAAATGACATCAACATTCAGGGTTCTGCCATTTCATGGTTTAGCCTGATTTTCCCTCCAGAACGCCTATTTGTTGCTAAGATATATATCTTTGTATTTTCACCCACAAAACAATTATCCTTGCAGTCACGCTAACCTCTAGATACCTAAACTAGGACCCATTATGTTGAGATTTGCACACACCCTTGCAAACCACAATTTCCAAGTTTTTGTTCTGCCAAATGTCTCTCAGTCATTGAAAAACCGCCACTACTTGGTCTCTACTTGTTGAGAAAATAATCCGTTCCTAGGGATTTCCTGGAAAGGATTGCTCCTTCATACAAGATCAATTAAGTGTGTGCTGCTTCCAAGAGTGATCACCCCACTGGTGAGACAATCGCTTCTTTAGTAGTAGCTGAACAATTTGGAGACTTGTCCTTGGATTTGGTGGGTAGAGCTGTCAGTATTCACTTGTCTCTGCACACTGGTACAGTAAGTAGCATACTTAACTCATTGTTGCATTAAAAGGCCTGATAGTGAACATTTCTAAAGAATGGCTTAATTGTGTCACCTAACATTTATGATAACAAGATTTAGCACAGACAGGTTTTATTGAAAGCATTACAATTGGCTTTCATCACAACTGACTATTAGAATTTGAGTTTCAAGAAAGCTAAATAATATATATAGTCACATGACTACATCATTGAACCTAGATCGTGGGGAAATTATACATACACTGAACTTTACATACGCATATCTGTGCGTGCTCAGTCTCTTAGTCGTGTCTGGCTCATGGCAATCCAATGGACTGTAGCCTGCCAGCTCTGCTGTCTATGGAATTCTCCAGGCAAGAATACTGGAGTGGGTTGTCATTCTCTTCTCCAAGGGATCTTCCAGGGACTGAAACTGCATCTCCTGCACTGGCAGGAGGATTCTTTATCATAATCCCATAAAACCAATTTTTTGGACCATTTCCCCTTTAAAGTAGCAAATAGATTAAAAATTCTACTATGCTGAAGATTTATATCATTCCGTATGTTTTCACTATAATTTTTTCCTTCTTTTCTAAAAAGTTGAAAGTAAAAATTAACATTAAAATCATCATTGTTTGTGACACTAGTGGGAGACAGATTTTTTCTTTCTCTTTTTGCTATTAGAAAAAGTACATCTTGAGTCTCTGGTAATCTTATGCTACTTTCAGGAAACTGGCACCTTTTATTCACATACAACTTTCAACTTAGTATCGTTTGTTTTCCCAAAATAATCTGATTTACTCTCTTCCAGGTACTGAAGTGAATGTACTGAGGAAAATTGAAATTACATGTTTCTAAGATCTCAGATTAGACAGAATAAAGGTGGCCTTTCGATGCCATGGAAAATGAATGATACTCTAACAAATAATGCTTGCATAATTGGCTATCCAAATAGAAGAAAATAAATTTAAACTTCTATTTCATTATAATTATACAACAAAAAAATCCAAATAAATTACAAATGTAAATGCAAAAAAAAAAAACTGTTAGACAATAGAAGAAAATTTAGGAGAATACTTTATAGGATGTAGGAGTTGGGAATTTTTTTTTTAAGAATTCAAAGACTAAGCAAGTATAAAAGAAAAAAGGACAATAGATCTACCTGTGCCAAAAATTAAAATTATTTGTATGACAAAAAGTAACATATTCAAAATCTAAAGATAGTTAACTAAGAGAAATTATTATGACAAAACATAAGCTAATAATTTTTATGCACAAAGACCTTATCAATTTAGAAGACAAACACAATCCAGTACATGAACCAGGAATTTCCAGATGTACAAGCTGGATTTAGAAAAGGCAGAGGCAGAGATCAAATTGCCAATAGCAACTGGATCACAGGGAAAAAAAGGGAATTCCAGAAAAAGCATCTACTTCTGTTTCATTGATTACATGAAAGCCTTTGACTCTGTGGATTACAACAAACTATGAAAAACTCTTAAAGAGATGAGGATATCAGATCATCTTACCTCCTGAGAAACCTTTATGCAGATCAAGAAGCAACAGTTAGAACCGGAAATGGAACAATGGAATGGTTCAGAATTGGGAAAAGAATACATCAAGGCTGTATACTGTCACCCTACTTATTTAACTTATATTCAGAGTTCATCAGTTCATCAAGCAGTGCTGGGCTGGATGAATTACAAATTGGAACCAAGATTGCTGGGAGAAATATCAACAACCTCAGATATGCAGATGTTCAGTCAGTTCAATTCAGTCGCTCATTTGTGTCTGACTCTGCGACCCCATGACTACAGCAAGCAAGGCCTCCCTGTCAATCACCAGCTCCTAATGTTTACTCAAACTCATGTTAATTGAGTCACTGATGCCATCCAACAATCTTAGCCTCTATGGTCCCCTTCTCTTTCAGCGTTCATTCTTTCCCAGCATCAGGGCCTTTTCAAAAGAGACAGTTCTCCTCATCAGATGACCAAAGTATTGGAGTTTCAGCTTCAGCATCAGTCCTTTCAGTGAATATTCAAGACTGATTTCCTTTAGGATTGACTGGTTGGATATCCTTGCTGCGCAAGGGACTCTCAAGAGTCTTCTCCAACACCACAGTTCAAAAGCATCAATTCTTTAGTGCTCAGGTTTCCTTATACTCCAACTCTCACATCCATACACGACTACCGGAAAAACCATAGCTTTGACTAGATGGACCTTTGTTGGCAAAGTAATGTCTCTGCTTTTTAATATGCTATCTAGGTTGGTCATAGCTTTTCTTCCAAGGAGCAAGCATCTTTTAGTTTCATGGCTACAAGTCACCATCTGCAGTGATTTTGGAGTGCAAAAAATGAAGTCTGTCACTGTTTGCATTGTTTCCCCATCTATTTGCCATGAAGTGATGGGACTGGATGCCATGCTTAGTTTTCTGAATTTTGTGTTTTAAACCAACTTTTTCACTCCCTCTTTTCATTTTCATCAAGAGGCTCTTGAGTTCTTCTTCACTTTCTGCCATAAGGGTGGTGTCATCTGCATATCTGAGGTTATTGATATTTCTCCCTGCAATCTTGATTCCAGCTTATGCTTCATCCAGCCCAGCATTTCTCATGATATTCTCTGCATGTAAGTTAAAGAAGCAGGGTGACAATATACAGCCTTGACATATTCCTTTCCCTATTTGGCAACAATCTGTTGTTCTGTGTCCAGTTCTAACTGTTCCTTCCTGACCTGCATACAGGTTTCTCAAGAGGCAGGTCAGGTGGTCTGGTATTCCCATCTCTTAAAGAATCTTCCAGAGTTTGTTGTGATCACACAGTCAAAGGCTTTGGCATAGTCAATAAAGCAGATGTTTTTCTGGAACTCTCTTGCTTTTTCAATGATCCAAAGATGTTGGCCATTTGATATCTGGTTCCTCTGCCCTTTCTAAATCCAGCTTGAACACCTGGAAGTTCATAGTTTACGTACTGTTGAAGCCTGGCTTGGAGAATTTTGAGCATTACTTTACTAGCGTGTGAGATGAGTGCAATTGTGCGGTAGTTTGAGCATTCTTTGGCATTGTCCTTCTTTGGGATTAGAATGAAAACTGACCTTTTCCAGTCCTATGGTCACTGCTGAGTTTTCCAAACTTGCTGGCATATTGAGTGTAGCACTTTCACAGCATCATCTTTCAGGATTTGAAATAGCTCAACTGGAATTCCACCTGACTTCACATTCCAGGATGTCTGACTCTAGGTGAGTGATTATACCATCATGATTATCTGGGTCATGAAGATCATTTTTGTACAGTTCTTCTGTGTATTCTTGCCACCTCTTTTTAATATCTTCTGCTTCTGATAGGTCCATACCATTTCTGTCCTTTATTGTGCCTGTCTTTGAATGAAATGTTCCCTTGGTATCTAATTTTCTTGAAGAGATCTCTAGTCTTTCCCATCCTATTGTTTTCCTCTATTTCTTTGCACTGATGCCTAAGGAAGGCTTTCTTCTCTCCCCTTGCTATTCTTTGGAACTCTGCATTCAAATGGGTATAGCTTTCCTTTTCTTCTTTGCCTTTCCTTTCTCTTCTTGATATGCAGATGATACCACCCTAATGGAAGAAGGCAACTGGGAAAAGAGCCTCTTAATGAGGTTGAAAGAGGAAAGTGAAAAAGCTGGCTTAAAACTCAACATTCAGAAAACACTAAGATCATGGCATCCAGTCCCATCACTACATGGCAAATAGATGGGGAAAAAAATGGAAACAGTGACAGACTACTTTCTTGGGCTCCAAAATCACTGCAGATAGTGACTGCACCCATGAAATTGAAAGATGCTTGCTCCTTGGAAGAAAAGGTATGAAAAACCTATACAGAATATTAAACAGCAGAGACATCACTTTGCTGACATAGGTCATTATAGCCAAAGCTATGGTTTTTCCAGCAGTCATGTACAGATGTGACAGTTAGACCATAAAGAAGGCTAAGTGCTGACGAATTGATGCTTTTGAAATGTGGTGCTTGAGAAAATTCTTGAGAGTCCCTTGGAGATCACATCAGTCAATCCTAAAGGAAATCAATCCTGAATTTTCACTGGAAGGACTGAGGCTGAAGCTGAAGCTCCAATACTTTGGTCACCTGATGCAAAGAGCTGACTCATTGGGAAAGACCCTGATGCTGGGAAAGACTGAGGGCAGGAAAAGAAGTGGGTGCAGAGGATGAGATGGTTGGATGGCATCACTATCTCAATTGATGTGAGTGGAAGCAAACTCCAGGAGATTGAGAACAGGGAATCCCGAGATGTTGCAATCCAGGGAGTCTCAAAGAGTCAAACATGACTTAGGGACTGAATAGTAACAACAATAGAAATTAGAGGGAGTGGAAATTAATGAGAAATTTCTAGGATATAAGTTCAAAAAGACACATCATACAATAAGATCCAAGGATAAATAATTTGCTTGGAGCCCATGAATGGTCAGATCCCTGTCTGTGAAGACTGTACCTGAGTGATGATTTCAGCTGTTGTCTTGCTAGATCCACAAAGGCCAAGCTTTCCAAGGAATTGCCAGTCAATGACTGTGTACAGTGGAGGTACAAATGCAAGCTCATTCCTGTGACAAGTAGGACTCTCTGGTCATTGGCTTGGGGATTTACCATCAGTTGGGCTTCCCTGATATCTCAGTTGGTAAAGAATCTGCTTGCATTGCAGGAGACCTCAGTTCAATTCCGGGTCAGAAAGATCCACTGGAGAAGGAAAAGGCTACCCACTCCAGTATTCTGGCCTCGAGAATTCCATGGACTGTATAGTCCGTAGGGTCACAAAGAGTCGGACATGACTGAGTGACTTTCACTCACACTGGCAGAAGCTTTCTTCAAACTGTGCTGAGATATGAGACTCTTCCTACCTAATTCTCTCCCCAACCCTTTACAGGTGCCACACCTGCATTGTGGGTCAAAGACAATCTCTTCTTTCTCCTTTTCCTTCTCCTTTATGTTTTATAGTTATTTGCCTAACATATCTTGAACTTATAATCCTGTTTTGACAGCTGCTTTTAAAAACCTAAACTAACACAAAATAACAATGAGAGAGGTGGAAAAATATTCACTCTGTGTTGCTGGTGGCAGGAGTATAAATTTGTTTAAAAATGCTTTGGAAAAATGGATAATTTAGTGAAAATGAAGAGGCACAGAGTATACAAATTATAAACTCCATTTATAGGGAAATAATCTAGAAAAGTATTTCTCAAGGTGTGTTCCAGAGAAAACTTTAAGGTCTCTCAAAACTTTTGGCAGGGTCTGTAAATTCAAAACTATTTTTATAATAATACTGTCATTATCACTGCCCTTATCTCACAAGTGTGTGGTTGTTGTTCAGTCACTCAGTTGTGTCTGACTCTTTGCAGTCCTATGGACTGCAGCTTGCTGGGTTACCTGTCCTTCACCATCTCCCAGAGTTTGCTCAAACTCATGCCCATTAGTCGACAAAGTGATGTATCTGCTTTTTAATGTGCTAGGTTTGTCCTAGCTTTTCTTCCAAGGAGCAAATGTCTTTTAATTTCTCATGAATGTCCAATGATGTTTTCAAGGGACTTGATCATGTGTGAGGACACAGTTGCTTTTATAACTGACAGAATGCATGCTTGTGTATTCTTGCATTTTCCAAATTTTCTAATCTAGAAGGTTTAGGATATAAAAGTCTGCATTTTCAGGGACTAACTCAACTTCATCCTTGAAATTCTACTGCATTCCTGAATTTACGTCATCTCTGAATTTCTCTTATAAGTTATCTTTGGTTATCTTTTATAATCCAATAAATCATTATTCTGAAATTTCAAAATGTTCCCAGCACCTATGGACATACAACAAGAATAAATATAGTCTGCTGTCTTATTTTACAAACTTTCAATATGTTTAAATTTCATGTAAAACTGTTATTTTTAAATAAGTTTGTTCTAAAATAAAATTTATTCCTAATGAATCATTGGCTTTAAAAGTGAATTAAGAAAAAAATAAACAACCTGATGGGCAAAGGACCTAAACAGACATTGCTCCAAAGAAAATATGCAAATTGCCAATGCCCCTTTGAAATGATCCTCAACATCACTAATCATTAAGAAAATGCACATCAAAATCATAACAAGAAACAACCTCACAATATAACTACTGTCAAGAGCAAAACCCCAACAGACAGGAAATAAAAAATGTTGGAAAGGATGTAGAGAAATTTGAACATTTGTTTATTGCTGGTGGGGATGTAAAATGATATAGGTGCTCTAGAAAACAGTATAGTGTGTGTGTGTGTGTGTGTGTGTGTGTGTGTGTGTGTGTGTGTGCATGCTCAGTCATGTCTGACTCTTTTCAGTACTTTGGACTGTAGCCCACTGGGCTCCTCTATCCATGGGCTTCTTCAGGCAAGAATACTGGAGTGGGTTGCCATTTCCTCCGCCAGGGGATCTTCCCAACTCAGGGATGGAACCTGAGTCTCCTATGTCTCCTGCATTGCAAGCATATTCTTTACCCCCTGAGTTATCAGGGAAGCCCAAGAAAACAGTATAGCAGTTCCCCCCAAAATTAAAAATTGAACTAATGTATGATCCAGCAATTTCACTCTGGGTATATACCCAAAAGAACTGAAAGCAGGTCTCATGTAGAATTTTGCACACTCATGTTCATAGCAACATTATTCACAGTAGCCAAAATATAGAAACAACACGTGTACATTGATTCATAAATGGATAAATAAAAGGTGGCATTACTATACAATGGCATTGCCTTTCTTTGGGATTGAAATGAAATCTGACCTTTTCCAGTCCTATGGTCACTGCTGAGTTTTCCAAATTTGCTGGCATATTGAGTGTAGCACTTTCACAGCATCATCTTTCAGGATTTGAAACAGCTCAACTGGAATTCCATCTCCTCCCCTAGCTTTGTTCATAGTGATGCTTCCTAAGGTCCACTTGATTTCACATTCCAGGATGTCTGGCTCTAGGTGGGTGATCACATCATCATGATTATCTGGGTCATGAAGATAATTTTTGTACAGTTCTTCTGTGTATTCTTGCCACCTGTTCTTAATATCTTCTGCTTCTGTTAAGTCCATACCATTTCTATCCTTTATTGAGCCCTTCTTTGCATAAAACGTTCACTTGGTATCTCTAATTTTCTTGAAGAGATCTCTAGTCTTTCCCATCCTATTGTTTTCCTCTATTGCTTTGCATTGATCGCTGAAGAAGGCTTTCTTATCTCTCCTTACTATTCTTTGGAACTCTGCATTCAAATGGGTATATCTTTCCTTTTCTCCTTTGCTTTTCACTTCTCTTCTTTTCACAGCCATTTGTAAGGCCTCCTCAGACAGCCATTTTGCTTTTTCAATCCCAAAGAAAGGCAATGCCAAAGAATGCTCAAACTACCACACAATTGCACTCATCTCACACGCAGGTAAAATAATGCTTAAAATTATCCAAGCCAGGCTTCAGCAATACATGAACCATGAACTTCCAGATGTTCAAGCTGGTTTTAGAAAAGGCAGAAGAATCAGAGATCAAATGGCCAACATTTGCTGATCATTGAAAAAGCAAGAGAGTTCCAGAAAAACATCTATTTCTGCTTTATTGACTATGCCAAAGCCTTTGACTGTGTGGATCACAATAAACTGTAGAAAATTCTTCAAGAGATAGAAATACCAGAGCACCTGACCTGCCTCTTGAGAAACCTATATGCAGGTCAGGAAGCAACAGTTAGAACTGAATATGGAACAACAGACTGTTTCCAAATAGGAAAAGGAGTACGTCAAGGCTGTATATTGTCACCCTGCTTATTGAATGTCAATGCAGAGTACATTATGAGAAATGCTGGGCTGGAAGAAGCACAAGCTGGAATCAAGATTGCTGGGAGAAATATCAATAACCTCAGATATGCAGATGATACCACCCTTATGGCAAAAAGTGAAGAGGAGCTAAAAAGCCTCTTGGTGAAAGTGAAAGAGGAGAGTGAAAAAGTTGACTTAAAGCTCAACATTCGGAAAATGAAGATCATGGCATCCAGTCCCATCACTTCATGGCAAATAGATGGGGAAACAGTGGAAACAATGGCTGACTTTATTTTTCTGGGCTCCCAAATCACTGCAGATGGTGACTGCAACCATGAAATTAAAAGACGCTTACTCCTTGGAAGTAAAGTTATGACAATCTAGACAGCATATTCAAAAGCGGAAACATTATTTTGCCAACAAAGGTCTGTCTAGCCAAGGCTATGGTTTTTCCAGTGGTCATGTATGGATGTGAGAGTTGGACTATAAAGAAAGCTGAGCACTGAAGAATTGATGCTTTTGGACTGTGGTGCTGGAAAAGACTCTTGAGAGTTCCTTGCACTGCAAGGAGATCCAACCAATCCATCCTAAAGGAGATCAGTCCTGACTATTCATTGGAAGAACTGATGTTGAAGCTGAAACTCCAATACTTTGGCCACCTGATGCGAAGAGCTGATGCATTTGAAAAGACCCTGATGCTGGGAAAGATTGAGGGCAGGAGGAGAAGGGGATAACAGAGGATGAGATGGTTGGATAGTGTCACCTACTCGATGGACATGGGTTTGGGTGACTCCGGCAGTTGGCGATGCACAGGAAGGCCTGGCATGCTGTGGTTCATGAGGCTGCAGAGTTGGACACGACTGAGTGACTGAACTGAATGAACTATCTGTACAATGAAATACTATTCCACCTTAAAAGTGAAGAAATTCAGACACATGCTACAACATGCATGAACTTTGAGGACTTTATGTTAAGTAAAGTAAATCAGTCACAAAAAAGACCAGTAGTATATGAGTCTATCTATATGTGGTACTTAAATTAGTCACATTCATTGAGGTAGAAAGTGGAATGGTGGTACCAGTGGCTATGGTGTGCAGAATGCATAGGGAGTTATTGTTTAATGGGTAGTAATTTCAGTTTTGCAAAATGAAAAGACTTCTGAGATGGATGGTGATAATGGTTGTATAACAATGTGAATGTACCTAACGCCACTGAACTGTACACTTAAATGAGTATAAGAAGATCAACTGTATGACTCACAGTTTTGGGGGGTTTGTTTTGCCATTCCACTTGGCATGTTGGATGTTAGTTCCTGGACTAAGGTTCAAACTCATGCCCCCTACAATGGAAATGCAATGTCTTAAACACTAGACCACCAGGGAAGTCCCCAGTCATATGGTGATGAATAGAAACTACATTTTTGGAGGTGATCATGCTGTAGTGTATACAGAAGTAGAAATATAATATATACTTGTTCCTTACATAATGTTAGAAATCAATATTATCTCAATAAAAATAAAATAAAAACACAAAAGCAGTTTTATTAAAGAATACCCTTGACAAAGAAAGAAAACTTATTAGTGTTATTAAATTTAACCTTTGAGTGTATGTCTTTTTAATAGTCTGTGTGACAAAAGAGAAAGCAAGCAAAAAGCACTTCTTCAGAATACTAAAGCAGGATGACTATCTCAAGGAAAAGTACTTAAGGGATGATTTCTATTATAAACAAATTAGCCACTTTTTTTTTTTTATGGAATACCACTTTTACTTGAAAGTGTGACTCATGACAAGCTATAGAATTCAGACTCAGGGATTTAGCAAACATCTCAAAAGTGAACAAAATGAACTTATCTGTTTAAGGTAAACATCTGACAGTATTTGTCAATAATGGTAAAATTCAGCCTTAAAGAAACTTTAGAATTCAGCAAATGTCTCAACCATTGTGACCATAACAACTTAAAAGACTTTTTCTGGTGAGTATGATCAAGACCAGTGCAAAGCAAGTGAGGTGCCTAAGGCACAAAATGTAAAGAGACCCTTACTCTCAAGGAGGTACTCACTTTCAGGGTCAGGAAAATACAGGGGTGCACAACCCTAAGAGTGACTTTCTGCTTAATTCTGCACCCCAGATGCCTCATTTCCCTCACCCCTGTTGCATCTCTGCTCAAGAGATTGATAGTAATATTAAAAATATGATTTTTAAATTTTGTATAATAAAATGTGTCATCCACCACCAGAAAATTACTAGAGCTAATCAATGAATATAGTAAAGCTGCAGGATATAAAATTAACACACAGAAATCCCTTGCATTCCTATACACTAACAATGAGAAAACAGAAAGAGAAATTAAGGAAACAATTCCATTCATCACTGCAATGAAAAGAATAAAGTACTTAGGAATAAATCTACCTAAAGAAACAAAAGACCTGTATATAGAAAACTATAAAACACTGATGAAAGAAATCAAAGATGACACAAATAGATGGAGAAATATACCATGTTCATGGATTGCAAGAATCAATATAGTGAAAATGAGTATACAACCCAAAGCAATCTATAGATTCAGTGCAATCCCTGTCAAGCTACCAATTTTTCAGAGAACTAGAACAAATAATTTCACAATTTGTATGGAAATACAAAAGTCCTTGAATAGCCCAGAAAGAAGAATGGAGCTGAAAAAATCAACCTGCTTGACTTCAGACCATACTACAAAGCTACAGTCATTAAGACAGTATGTACTGACACAAAGACAGAAATATAGCTCAATGGAACACAATAGAAAGCCCAGAGATAAATCTACACACCTATGGGTACCTTATCTTTAACAAAGGAGGCAAGAATATACAATGGAGAAAAGACAACCTC
>SJYC01098565.1:0-17232 GCA_006408675.1 Madoqua kirkii
ATAAGTTCTAATTAGGGGTATGAAACTGGAGCTTATTACATAGAGTGAAGTAAGTCAGAAAGACAAACACCAATATAGTATATCAAATCATATATATGGAATTTAGAAAGATGGTAATGATGACCCTATATGCAAGACAACAAAAGAGACACAGATGTAAAGAACAGACTTTTGGACTTTGTGGGAGAAGGCAAGGGTGGGGTGATTTGAGAGAATAGCATTGAAACCTGTATATTACCATATGTGAAATAGATGGCTAGTCCAATTTCTATGCATGAGACAGGGTGCTCAGGGCTGGTGCACTGGGATGACCCTGAGGGATGGGATGGGGAGGGAGGTGGGAGGCGGGTTCAGGATGGGGAACACATGCATATCCATGGCTGATTCATGTCAATGTAGGGCAAAACCCACTACAATATTATAAAGTAATTAGCCTCCAATTCAAATAAATAAATTAATTAAAAAAAAAAAACAGAATTTCATATTAGAAGAACCCACAGTTAACCAATATTTTTACCAATATATAATGTTACAAAACCTTGCATGAGTGAAATACTCATTCAAAGTAGAAGACAGACAGTGGGTTTTAATATAAAAGAGTATAGATTGTTTATTTCTACAATTTCAAATTCTATTAAACAAATAAATTTTAAGAAGCCACTACTTGCCAAGTTTTGGTGTACTATCCCAACAAACCTATCTACAAGTATCTGAAAAGGCTATTCAAATACTGCTCTCTTTTCAAACTTCATAACTGTGTGAGATTAGACTTCATTCATACACATCAATAAAAAAACAATGTATAGCAAAAGACTGATGCAAAGCAGAGAAGAGAAACTAGCTGTTATTTAATTAATCAGACATTAAAAACTTTCACAAAACTGTATAACTATGCCACTCTTGTTGCTAAATATTTTTATTTTGGAAAATATATATTTTTGCAAATAAAAAGGTTTATGTTCACATGGAATGTGTTTATTATTGTCATTTTAAATGAATTAATAAATATTTTAAAATTCCTGTTTTAATTTCTAATGCAGTAAATATCTGTAAGTATTATGACATAAACACCTGTTAACTTGAGGTTTTCAATAATCTTTACAGGTACAGAGGTTTCCCGACCAAAAAGTTTGAGAACCATTACTGTAGAAATATTCTTGCATATACATAGCAGAAAACATTGGCAAAATTGTTCTCAGTGCCTATGTTTATAACGGCAAAAAAATGTATAAACAGCCAAAATGTCTACTGATTTGGGAAAGGATAAATTGTGGTATATTCATTCAATGGAAAAAAAAAGCAAAAATCAGTGAACTAGTTGCACACATCAGCAGGAATTAGTATCATAAACATAATGCTGAGTAGAATAAGCAAGTCATAGAATGCATACAAACTTCTTCCATGTGTATTAAATTCAAAATCATGCACAACTAAGTAATACACCATGTATGGATATATACATATGGTAAAATATGAAGAAATACAAAGGAATAAAAAACAAATCAGAGTAGTGCCGCCCACACCAGAGCGAATGGGGCATGGTGCTCGAGCACATCTGGAATGTTAAAATGTTGGTAGTAAGCTATTTGTTGTATCACTTATTTATTAAATAAAATATTACTAATAAGTGGCATAGCAGTCACATAGGTGTTTAAAATAGTAATCCTTCTAAAAGCACATATATGTACTATAAATTTTCTTTTGCAGATATAGTATTTTATATTTTGGAATATATGGTATATATCACATTAAAAATAAATAATAATGAGATATCACTTTCCCCCTTGAATGATCAATAACACTTTTATTAATTGCTGATGAGTAGGTGAATTGTTATAATCTTTTTATAAAGTAATGTAATAGCATCTGTGAAATGCAAAGTGCACTTTATTTTTGATCCAGCAATGTCACACTGGGAATCGATCCTGAAAAGGGGAATGCCTCCCTTCATGTGGCCAGCTGTACGTATGCTGGAGCACATGTGTGGAGTTATTACAACATCACTGAAAGTGATCAAAATCTGGAATCAACTAAACTATCCATTAATAGGAGAATGATTGAATAAATCATGGTATGGCCATACTATGTCATTGATTTGGCTATTAAAATATTGCTACAATTTTATATGTTAACCGGGAAGGTTTTCCACGTGAAGTGGAAAAAGTTTTGCAAAGGAATGTTAACAGGGTCATCTCATTTTTTAAAAGAACTATATAATAAATATATTTTCTGAGCATGGAGAAATATATAGAAGCATGTATAAATACTAAACTGTTAACTATGTTTAGCTCACAGGCAGTGGTAGTAAGAGGTAGCAAAAGAGAAGATTAACAATTCTTTATATGCCTCTGTATTACTTAAATTAATGAAAAATAATTAAAATTAGTTGTTAGTTACATAATTTTTCTTGTTCTTACGTCCCTTAAAAATGGATTCAACAAGGTGTGGATTGGACTTGGGGATCTAAAATATCAGCCAAGCCAAAAAAAAAAAAAAAAAGATTCAACAAATTAAAAAAGACACTAGCTCTTTGAACTAAATTTTTTTCATGTTTCTGAAAAGAGCTTCATTTTCTCTTCAAAATGGAGAGAGAAATGGGAAAGAAAAAGGAGGGGCTGAATGGTCATAGCAACTGTTGTCATGTTATTAGAAAAGCTGAGAATATATCTGGGACATCAAAAGCACCTATGTTATTACCTAATTTCAGAATTATTTTTACAAAAAAAACCTGGTTAAACAAAATAGCCCAAAATTGGAATGGTTAAGACACCCTCATGCATTAAAAAAAGAGAAACTTTTTTCTGTACAAATCGTGTAACCTTCCTTTACAGCACTAGTTCAGAAAATCATTCTGAAGAGCATGTCTATTTTTTCCTGCTCTCTAAGTGATAGTTCCAAAGGACTCTCACAGAGAAGGTCCCAGCCACTCCCTGCCCCATGCTGTCAGAGCCCATGTGGGGGAATCATTCTCCAAAAAGCCATCCTTCCTTTATCTGTCCACACTCACACAAGCACACTTGGGACAGAAGGCAAAAGGTGCCCTAAGCTCTTCTCCATGGCGAGCCAAGGTCATCTGCTTTTAGTGGATTGTTTCACATCAAGTCTCTCATTTGGGTCACATTAAAGAGATCAGAGCATGAAGAAAACCCCACATCTGTGAACTGTTTGGAATAATTTGTTTGTTTTTCCTAAAATTAAAGCCCAGACCATATAAATCAATCTTAATAACTCAAAATTCTAATTATTGCTTTTATATCTTTTATTTATTATGTCTGAGTCATGTGCTGCTTAAGAATTTATATCCAAAGGTTTGCATTCTAAAATTCATTTGCTGATACAAGAAACTTGTCAACACTTATATTCCAGGCACTGTCTGGAACACTGGTAATATAATAATTGACAAGGCAGACATGGTCCCACTCTCTTGAATTTTTCAGCTTGGAAAGTAAGAACTGACTAAATAAGAAGCACATAAAAATAAGCTGTTTTGAAGCCAACACAGCTGCACACAGTGCAAATGATGGAAGACCAACCTGCATAAGACTGAAAGCTCTATTCCAAGATTCTCATGGAAGTGTAGAAACACAACACTTAACTTACAAATTTTGAATAAGGATGTCAGTATTTCAAGAGCTCTATGGTTGGATCTGTCAATTTAAAGGTACAAAATCGAGTACAATATTGATAAAGGTCCAAGCTCTGGTTGGTACTTGGGGTTTGAATTTTCTGACCTAATTTCAGAAATAAAAGCAAACACAGGACAAATTTGTATATAAATGAGATACAGTGTTAACATGAAAGTATAGTAGAAACCATTTTAAATATTGGATCATATACTGAAGTAGAAAATCTAGTAGCCAGAGGGGTAAATTTTTAAATGTTGTTAATGAATAAAAAAAATCTGCACTGTAAAAAACCCATGTCCCATGGCATACAAGGATAAATTGACTAATTCCTTCCATCTTGAGGTGTGAGCATTGTATTACTAACCTTTTTAAAGTAAGAATTCATGCCTTATATAATTGTAACCTGATCTTTTTTTTCCTTCTCAAGCACTTTACCTACTTACAGATGTCCTTCATAGCAATAATATTTATATTGGTTGGGACTACATCATGGTTTTCAAATGAAATTTTTTTTTTTTTTTTTGCTTTGGGAGTCGTCCTTGTTGGTTTTTCTGAGAAACTCCCTGGTTTGAAGGTCAAGAAGTCAAAAAATAATGAAGGCAAATAAAAATATTGGATGGTTTTCTGTGTTATTCTAATTATTCTTACCTTGGATCCAGTGACATTTTAAGATAATATTTATCAGTTGGTCCTCCCGAGAGTTAATGATAAGAATGACAACGTCTGACATTTATTGAATGTGAAACACGTGCCTGGTACTGTTCTATGAGCTTGGTATGCATTGTCAGATTTATCCTCCTAATAGTCTGTAAGGAAGGTAATTGTATAATCTCCCTTTCACAGATGCGTAACCTGAGACAAAGAAAGGTTAGACAACTTTTCCAAGGATCTTGACTAGTGAGGAGTAGAGCTGTAATGTGAAACCGGGAATTTGAATCAGAGTCTACACTCTTTCCTCCTTTTCTAGTAAACTTTGTACTAAAGTATATCATGGAGAAAAGTACATAAATCATGTGCAACTCAGTGAATTTTCACAAAGAAAACACATTTGGGCAATACCACCCAAGTCAAGAAATGAAGCATGACCAAGAATTCTAGAAGTCCTTCTTTGTGCCTCCTCCCTCTTATTCTCTTTCCATCAGTTCAGCAGTCAGTTCAGTCACTCAGTCGTGTCCGACTCTTTGCGACCCCATGAATCGCAACACGCCAGGCCTCCCTGTTCATCACCATCTCTTGGAGTTCACTCAGACTCACGTCCATCGAGTCCGTGATGCCATCCAGCTATCTCATCCTCGGTCGTCCCCTTCTCCTGCCCCCAGTCCCTCCCAGCATCAGAGTCTTTTCCAATGAGTTAACTCTTCGCACGAGGTGGTCAAAGTACTAGAGTTTCAGCTTTAGCATCATTCCTTCCAGAGAAATCTCAGGGCTGATCTCCTTCAGACTGGACTGGTTGGATCTCCTTGCAGTCCAAGGGACTCTCAAGAGTCTTCTCCAACACCACAGTTCAAAAGCAACAATTCTTTCGTGCTCAGCCTTCTTCATAGTCTAACTCTCATCCTACTATTGTGGGTAATAAGAACAGCTCCCAGTTTGGGGCTACTAAAAATAATGCTATTCTTAAGATTCTCATTCACATTATTTTGGGCACATATGTACACTTTTATGTGGCATATAGTATATATATGGGCTTCCTTGGTGGCTTAGACAGTGAAGAATCTGCCTATAGTAAAGAATCTGCCTACTCTTTCACTAATGTAGGAGACCTGGGTTCAGCCCTTCAGTTGGGAAGATCCTCTGGAGGAGGGCATGGCAAACCACTCCACTATTCTTGCCTGGAGAATTCCTGTGGACAGAGAAACCTGGTGGACTACTCCATGGGGTTCCAAGAGTCGGACATGACTGAGTGACCAAGCACAGCACAGCATATATATATATATATATATATATATATATATAATTGTATATATTATATAATATGGGTTTTCCTAGTGGCTCAGAGGTTAAGGCATCTGCCTCCAATACGGGAGACCCAGGTTCCCTGGGTTGGGAAGATCCCTTGGAGAAGGAAATGGTAACCCACTCCAGTACTCTTGCCTGGAGAATCCCATGGACAGAGAAGCCTGGTAAGCTAGAGTCCATGGGGTCGCAAAGAGTCAGACACGACTGAGCGACTTCACTCACTCACTCATATTATATTATATGATATGTAGGATATATTATGATATATATCATATTATATATATCATTATATATATATATACATATAATGAAATGCAATTGCTGGGTTACAGGACATTTATGCTCACTTCAAATGCTGTCTCTTATACACATCTAGATGTGTATAAGAGACAGTTGTTAATGAATAAAAAAAATCTGCACTGTAAAAAACCCATGTCCCATGGCATACAAGGATAAATTGACTAATTCCTTCCATCTTGAGGTGTGAGCATTGTATTACTAACCTTTTTAAAGTAAGAATTCATGCCTTATATAATTGTAACCTGATCTTTTTTTTCCTTCTCAAGCACTTTACCTACTTACAGATGTCCTTCATAGCAATAATATTTATATTGGTTGGGACTACATCATGGTTTTCAAATGAAATTTTTTTTTTTTTTTTTTATATATATATATATATATATATATATATATAATTGTATATATTATATAATATGGGTTTTCCTAGTGGCTCAGAGGTTAAGGCATCTGCCTCCAATACGGGAGACCCAGGTTCCCTGGGTTGGGAAGATCCCTTGGAGAAGGAAATGGTAACCCACTCCAGTACTCTTGCCTGGAGAATCCCATGGACAGAGAAGCCTGGTAAGCTAGAGTCCATGGGGTCGCAAAGAGTCAGACACGACTGAGCGACTTCACTCACTCACTCATATTATATTATATGATATGTAGGATATATTATGATATATATCATATTATATATATCATTATATATATATATACATATAATGAAATGCAATTGCTGGGTTACAGGACATTCATGCTCACTTCAAATGAAATCTTCAATTTTCAAAGTGCTTGTACCAATTTACTCTTTCACCAGAAGTACATGAGAGTTCTAGTTATTCCATATTATCACCAACACTTGGTATTGTCTGGCTTTTAATTTTTGGTCATTTTGCTGGATGTGTAATGGTATCTTATTGTGGTTTGAATCTGTATTTCTCTGATAACAATGTTGAACAAACCATTGAGTACCTGTTCAAGTCTTTTGCCCATTTTTCTGTTAGGTTGCTCATCTTCTGCTCATTGATTTTGAGAAGCATTTATACACTAAGAATATGATACTTTGTCCAAATATGTATTATGATTAGCATCTCTTACTCTTTGTCTTTTCACTTTTGTAATAGTACTTTGAACATAGTGCTTCTGTTCTTAAATGCTACACTAATCTGCTTCAATCTAGAAAAGGATAGTAATTTTAAATGTCATGATAATATTGGATTTTCCGGAAAGGTTTTTGGGTTTTTATATAAGATCATACAGGAAAATCCAAATAAACTTTTTGGCTAGTCCAATATAATGGATATCTTAGGAAGCCTTTTAATTAATTGACATTTCAAAGTTGTATTTCTCTAGAGTAGCCCAACAGATTGTGATTGGTTATTTGTAACTGAACATACTGTAATGACCAAACTGAACTTTATATCTCACCTAGAATACCTATCAATAATTACATGCTTTGGGGTTTTTTTGTTGTTGTTCTCATAAAGATATAAACATAATCTCACCTAGGAAAAAGATTCCTTAAGATGCAGGGGAAATGGGTGAAAGTGGTCAAAAAGTAAAACTTTCTAGCTATAAGCTAAATAATACCTGCAGATGCAATGTACAGCGTGGTGACTATAGCTGCTGCTGCTGCTAAGTCACTTCAGTGGTGTCCAACTCTGTGTGACCCCATAGACGGCAGCCCACCAGGCTTCCCCATCCCTGGGATTCTCCAGGCAAGAACACTGGAGTGGGTTGCCATTTCCTTCTCCAATGCATGAAAGCGAAAAGTGAAAGTGAAGTCGCTCAGTCATGTACAACTCTGAGCAACGCCATGGACTGCAGCCTACCAGGCTCCTCCATCCATGGGATTTTCCAGGCAAGAGTACTGGAGTAGGGTGCCATTGCCTTCTCCGACTATAGCTAAGAATACTCATATATTTCCAAGTTGCTAAGAAAGTAGATCTTTAAAGTTCTTATTACATGAAAAAAACTATAACTATGTGAGATGATAGATACTAATTAAATTTACTGTGGTAATCATTTCATAATATACACATATATCAAATAATTATGTTGTATATTTTGGAATAATATGATGTTAAATGTAAATTACACTTCAATAAATCTGAGGGGAAAGTAATACTGTTTAACTATCACTTTATGGGAAAAAAAGTAAAAATTAAAAATGAAGAAATCTGAGCAGCTTTAGAAATGAGTTCCACCATGATCTGAGGAATATAGGTAACCAAACTGAGTACTTTAAAATCTATTCACAATGCCCTCACTAGATAATAATTGATATTGCTAATTATGTTCCCATTTTGTTCAATTTTCTTCTCTCCAATATTTTTTCCCTGGAAAAGGCTGAACTTCATTTTCAGTTTGTTTTTAAGCAATGCCCATGTTTGTTTGGTTTTTAGGTTTTATTTCTTTTTACTTTTACTCCTTTGGGTGTTTTTGTTTTTGTTTTCCTAAAGCTCCTAAAAGAAGTGGGATTTTTTAGTTGATTGATTTGACAATATAGATTGTGACACACATACAAGTTTATTTCCAAAAACATGATTTGTTAAAGGAAGTAGCATTTATTTGAAATTGAAAATAATGGCTTATCTATAACTTGTAGAGTCTTCACTATGTTTTCTGGTTCGGTGAATCCCATATACTTTTCTAGAACTGCCTTATATTATAGAACCCTTTTACTTATTAAAGCAATGCTCATTTTCTGCTTGTAGTTGTCAAGTAAATGCTGCTTTTCATAGTAGGTAAACTCTGAAATCTCAGTGGCTTAACATGGTGTAAGTTTATGCTGGTAGTACTGTGTGTTTGAATGAGGAGGAGATACATTCTGTTCCAAAGAGTCCAAAGAGACTTAAACTGATAGAAGCTCTGCTGCCTTCAACACATGGTATCTGAAATTGCTCAAATCTAGTCAGCAGATGGGGCAGAGCAAGAGCAGAGGACCCAGTGGAAGATTTTATGGGCCAAGCCCAGAAGTGATGTAAATCATTTCCACCCAGGTTTCATTGGCCTGAACTCAGTCTCATGCCTCCACCTACAAGCAAAGGGGGTAGGGGGCTCAAAATGACATCCCTGTAATAATTCAGTTTCATGGACAGGGAGGCTGAACATGTTTTTTGAAAAGAATATTTATTTATTTAGCTGCTCTGAGTCTTAGTTGTGGCACACCAAGGATCTTCATTGCAGTATGTGGAATCTTTCATTGTGGCTAGCAGGCTTAGTTGCCCTGCAGTATGTGGGATCTTAGTTCCTTGTCCAGGGACTGAACTTGTGTCCCCTGGGTTGCAAGGCAGATTCTTAACCACTGGACCGCCAGGGAAGTCCTGAGTTTGAACATTTAATAGATAACCGCCCATTCACAATGTTCATGGCCACCAAACTGGACACAGAGTTTTGCGACTTTAAGACAGGAGGGGGCATTTTTGGAGCTGGAACTATTCAAAAGGGTCCAGTGAAATTATTCTCAATCCCCTCTGTTTCATCCTTACTATAGTCTATTTTTTTTTCTGTCAGTTTTTAATCTCAGAAGCCTCATGAATTTCATCCCCTGCATCTCATAACCAGAGATTCCTGCCTACCATGACCAGCAGCAGCCCCGAGCCATCTCCCTCTGGTTACTCCCTTTCCAGGGTAGGTCTCCCTCTCCCTTCAACTTTATTTTTTTTAATTGGAGGTGAGGTTTGACATCTTACAGAACTGAATCTTCTCATCTATAAACAATGGAATTCTCTCCATTTATTGAGGTTTTGTTTTTCTGCTCTTCAAATTTAAATTGCATTGAGAAACAAGTATTAAAATTGTTTAGCTTTTCCCTTGTTATGGTTGAGACTGGCCCTTTCCTTTATGAACAGGTGGAGGCAGGTTTGGATTTTCATTGAAGTCCTTAAGATGCATTCCGTTTTGCAGCATACATGCATGCGTGCTAAGTTGTATCCTACTCTTTTGTGACCCCATGGACTATAGCCTGCTAGGCTCCTCTGTCTGTGGAATTTTCCAGGCAAGAATACTGGACCTTCCAATTTTCTGATGTACTACCTTTCTGGTCATCCAAACACCCAAAGTCCCCCACAGCCAATTCTGCAGTGCAGGGTAATAAGCTTCACCTGGTCCATCACATTTCTCCTTTGCTGGTATACTAGTTTATTTTCTTTTCCAGACAGCAGCTGTTTAGGGGAGTAGAGGTGCTTTTTAACCAGCTAATGAGTGCATAGCTCTTTAGGTATAAATTATTCTTTATAACAGTGTCTCAGTCAGTTTTTAATAGATATTTTTGCATCTGGTAATATTTTTCAAAGGCTGATTCCTAAACTGACATTATAGAAATGTCTCTAAATTTATGTTACCTTTCACAGAAATTTCTTATGATACCTGTGATGACAAAAGTCTAAAATAAAAACTCTAAACATGTCCAATGCTTCATTAGTTAAACTGAGCCTTATCTCTGCCTTTGTGTCTGTTCTAACCAAATACATGGATATACTGCTTCTCACCTGTACAGGCCTTGGATTTTCCACATCTAGACATTTAATTTTTGCTTCAGTAAGAACTACATAAAGTGTGGCTCTAAAACAGAGGTCAGCAATCTATACCTCATGAGCCAAATTCAGTCTGCTTTCTATGTTTGTAAATAAAGTTTTATTGAAACATGGTCATGCCCATTCATTTACAAATTTTCTATGCCTGACTTTTTACAGAAAAAGTTGATTGACCTTTGCCCTAAGCTAAAGAGACAACCTCCTCTGGAGTTGATATATGGGCAAGATTTTGAAAAATAAGCAACATTTTCAAGTTAGGGGTTAGGGAAGATGCAGAGAAAATATTTTGGTTAAACAAACTAGATTTCCTAACCATAGTGCTACATGTGAAAATAATGGTCTGCATTGTCTTACCAAAGCATAAAACCCAAGAGAAGGATCACTGGGAGATGAGCAACATAGGCAGAAAGCAGGGAATGGGGTGGGAGGGGACTAGCAGACCAAAAGAGCCTTAGAAAATTCAAGCCAGGCAAGATGGATTTTCTTCTCCCATAGGTCAGTTTTTCTTAGAGCATTTTGAATCAATGTTGAGAGATTTTATGAAAGAAAACAAAGAAATAAAAGTACCCATGGTTAAAAAATAGGAAAGTATTGGTTAATCAACCTTCAACAAGTTGATGCAGGATTTCTCAGAGCCTTTAAAATGCATCTCTCAATTGGAAATCTCTAAGAAGGGACTGAAAGGTTTCCAGAACTAATATTCACCAAAACATTTTGGAGACTCTTGCTTGAGCAATAAGCAGTCAGTGCAAGGATTTAGGCAAAGGGAGATGTGATCAGACTTGCATTTTAGAATTGCTTTGGCAGCTGTATGAGGAACAGACTGTCAGGAAAGACCAAAGGTAGGAAGACAAGATAAGCCAGTGCACCTTCCAGGTGAGAGGTGACAGGGAATAATGTATCATTTCCCAAAACTGATGTGTTTTGCATGTCTGTTTTTTAAAAAAACAGTTGTCTTATCCTGCATAAGAGTTTTCCTGGTTGGAGTGAGTCTAACTTCAGGATCTAGATCCTCCCATTGCTGGGAATCACCAATAGTCTGTGACTTAGATTGCCTGTCTCAGGTCTCATTTCAGCCACTCCCTGCATCCAGACCTGACATCTGGCTCAGGATTTTAGTTCTTGCAGATCACCTAGTTTATCATGGTTGTGGAGTCTTTGACTTACCGCTTTGTTTTTCCTACAGCATCTTAATTCTCTGGAGTTTACCTTGCCCGACTGCTTTGTCTTGCCTTCTGGTACCCAGGCCGCCTGCCTGTAGGCTGATTCCACCAACAAGTAGTTTGCTCAACCACTCTGCTGGTCTCATTCCCCTGCTTCTGAAAACTCCAGTCTCATCACTCAACACTACAGCTCTACCCTGACTTCTGTGGTCCCTAGGCTGCACTCAGGAAGCACTGCTCTGCTTTTTCAGCCTTGCATACCAGGTTTTACCATGTGCAGAAAAAGTCATTTCCTAACACCTGCTGCTGGTTTCTGCCTGGAACCTCTTATGTTGCTGCAAATGAATAAGCCAAAAAATTGACAACAAACACAAAATTAAACTTTGGTTGATCTTTTTCTTTTTCCTCAGGGGATTTCCAAGACTTCTTTACACTTCCTCAGGCATCCCAAGGGCTGAGTGATTTCACTTTTCCCAAAACTTCTGGTCAGGATGAGATTTAGAAATAAACTGTTGTAAAAATAACTATTCCTACACTTCATTCCTCCTCTCTGACCACTTTTGAGGGATGCTATTCTGTGTTTCTGCCGTTAAGAGGAGAGAAAGAAAGGAGGAGTCAGAGTATCTCAGAGAACCAGGTCAGGACTGGAACTCTTGAGAAGAATCTGATTCTCCTCCAGCATGGCCCTTATGACGTATGTGGCCCTGTTTCACTTCTGTCATGTGGCTTGAAGGCACTGCCGTCACAGGGCTATTCAACCTTGTTCAGTTAACCTTGTTATTCCACGCAGAGCACATGCTGTCCCAGGAGTGGTCCCGTTGGGAGGGGCCAGAGAGGTGCTAAGCCAAGAGATTCCAGGGAGAGCAGAGGCAACTCAGCAAGAAGGGGTGTTAAGGGCCTTGGTCAAAAGCAGGCTGGCTCAGAGGAGCACAGAGTGGTTTGGCTGGAAGGTATTGGATAGCCTTTGTCCTGCTGAGACCACCAGATCCCAGTGCTGGGCTCTGTAGCAATCAAGCCGGGTATACTTCAGCGACGTGCCTTCCTTGCTACCCCTACAGTCCCTGGCTGTGGTCTGGTCCTTTGCTCAGCCAAATTATGTGATCTCTTTTGGTGAGCTGGCAGCCACACGCTAGGAGCTGGACTGAACAGTGTATGTCCCTGTTCCCTTGCCTCGTTATTTTACAACTAAACAATCAGCATATTTCTGTGAGAGCCAGTCTCCTTTCCTGAATTCTGAACCACTATTCATTCAGGAACAGATTTTAAACTTTCTTGTCCTAATAAATGTTAGGTAGGGGTCCTGGAGAAGAAAAAGGATAGTTCTGAAAAGGAATAGTTACCTCTAAGTGATAAAAGATGTGAATGAGCTTTCAAAGTACTTGCTCCAAATTATTCCACTTCTGAGAGGCTTATTTGACTGCTAAGATCCCAGCTACCTCTAGAAATATTTGAAGCCTCCTATTTCCATGTAGCCTGGAGAACACTGGGTTTACAGAATTCCAAGCTAACTCTGAGACTTTTTTTTAAAATTGAGATTTAAGGATAGCATTTTTAACCCTTCTACAGACTTATATTTCAGGAAAGCAACAACAATCAGTATCAGGTAATTTTTTTTTTGAGAGAGTGTGATCTTCTGTTTACACGTTTAAAACTTCAGGTAAGAAGAGTAAGCTAATCTCCAATAGGAAATCACAATTCATAGAAACCATGCTGAGGGAAGGACTACTCTGTGGGCCGAGTTCTCCTGACAGATTTCACTTACTAGTCTTGTGTATATTTGAAATGAGTATAACTCACTAAATGTATCCTTCCATCTAAAGTTCTTCTCAATCTAGCAACAGTATCTTCCTTATTTCAGTCTTTCAGCTAAAGAGTTCATATGTTGTAGAAGTACTTCATCAGCTCAAAGTCATAGCATTTTTGAGTTTCAAAAGTTCAGGGGTGGATTTTTAAGCAGAAAATCCTTATTTCAAGAAGGGTAGAAATAAGTTCAAAGGTTGAGCTTTTAAACACATTCTGACAACTAAATAAATTTTAGTCTATAGATTGTCTTTCAAGATGAGAGATGCAAGAAATATGTAAGCTGTGATTTGGCAGATTCCAGGATATTTACATGTATCTGCCCAAACTAATAATAGTGACTCAAAAGAAAAGAAGAAAGAGAAAGACAGATAGAAAGGGAAAAAATAATTTGTGGGGAAAGTGGGTTAGACAAGAAAAGAAACATCTGATAAGAGGCATAGTTCTTTATACCTCAACTACCATGTAGATGGGAGAGTTGAACTGTAAAGAAAGCTAAGTGCCGAAGAACTGATGTTTTTGAACTCTGGTATTGCGGAAGACTCTTGAGAGTCCCTTGGACTGCAAGGAGATCCAATCAGTCCATCCTAAAGGAGATCAGTTCTGTGTGTTCACTGGAAGGTTTGATGCAAGCTGAAACTCCAATACTTTGGCTACCTAATGCAAAGAGCTGACTCATTTGAAAAGACCCTGATGCTGGGGAAGATTGAGGGCAGGTGGAGAAGGGGACAACAGAAAATGAGATGGTTGGATGGCATCACCGACTCAATGGGCATGAGTTTGGGTAGACTCCGGGAGTTGTGACAGACAAAGAAGCCTGGTGTGCTGCAGTCCATGGGGTCACAAAGAGTCAGACACGACTGAGCAACTAAACTGAACTGAACTGAACCTTCCTGAAAATGGAAACTCAGAGAGAAAAGAAGCATTCAGAGGATGATCAACAGTCTCTCCAAAAGTGATGATTCCAAATATTTTCTTTCTGTGTTCTTTCCCAGTATTTCCAGGGCTTTTAGTTGGATGAAAATGGTTTTGATACTGTTATCTTTTAACATGTCCTAGAAACATACAAGGGCTTTCCTGGTGGCTCAGATGGTAACGAACCAGCAATTCAGGAGACCTGGGTTCGATTCCTGGGTTGGGAAGATCCCCTGGAGGAGGGCATGGCAACCCACTCCAATATTCTTGCCTGGAGAATTCTCATGGACAGAGGAGTCTGGCAGGCTACAGCCCATGGGGTCACAAAGAGTCAGACACGACCAAGCAACTAAGCATAGCACAATACAACAACAAAATATACAAATGTTGAAATCCTGTAGATTGCTATGTTCACATAAGTAATTCTTACTTAACTGGTCACCCAGGAAAGAGGGCCACTTAGCACCCCGTCCCTCCCATCCTACACCTATATTCCAAGTCACTGACTCCGTCCTTATTCTCCATTCCATATCCATCTATCCAGTGAATGCCTTCCAGCCTTTTTAGTATTCATTTACAACTTCAAACTACTTCTTATTTGCCTTAAAAGATGTCCTTAGCAGTAAATTTTTTTTCTACCCAGATTTCTTCATTTAGAGATTCAAGACATTTACAACCACTTGTTAATATTATTTGACATTTTATTGCAAATTTTCCTTCCAATGAATGCTGAATAATCACAATAAATTTATAACTTGAAAACACAGTGTTCCCCTGTTACTTCCTTGATTAGGAGATGAGCATATACTACATGACATGCTTTGATGTAATGAACTAGAAAAGCAATAAATAATGGAATTAGAGAAAACCTTGGGCCTATTTGTCTTTTCACTCTTTCTCTGTATACCCAAAAATCTCTGTGGAATAAGAAAATTGATACTCTTACATATTGCCCCCTGAAATCTAGCAAAATCTTTGAGTGGAACACAAAAATCCAAGTACAAAACTTGTCTTAGAGTATTTCATCCATATTATTACTTTTAAATACAGAAGACAGAAGAGTAGACACCATGCCATTTTTTTCCTAAATCAAAGATCTATGATTTTTTCTTTCTCCCTGGGTATCCTCCTCAATTCTAAAGGAAATCAGTCCTGAATATTCATTGGAAGGACTAGTGCTGAAGCTGAAACTCCAGTACTTTGGCCACCTGATGTGAAGAGGTGACTCACTGCAAAAGACCCTGATGCTGGGAAAGACTGAAGGCAAGAGGAGAAGGGGATGACAGAGGATGAGATGGTCAGATGGCATTGCCAACTCAATGGACATGACTTTGAGCAAACTCTGGGAGTTGGTGATGGACACGGAAACCTGTCATGCTGCAGTCCGTGGGGTTGCAAAGGATTGGACACAACTGAGTGACTGAACTGAACTCATCCTCCTCAAAAAAAAAAAAAAAAAGACAAAAAGCTCAAATTAGCAGTCCCCCATATATTATGGAAAAACATGTCACCTCACATGGAAGATGAATAATTAAAATTACTAAGCTATACAGAGCCACAGTACACATTGCAAATGTTATCAGAAAATCATCTACCGAGATAATATTTGGATAAGATAGGTATCTGTGTATGTGTGTACATGACGGTGTGCTTAGATAGAACCACAAAAAATTATTTTAAAAAGAGGATAATCACGACAATATACTGGAACTCCTTGAATTCTCAATGGATCAACAGAAAAAGTAGACAATGTACAACCAATAAATTTATCGATCTGCAAAATTCACTGGAAGGACATTTTAAAGACTGGCTATTCTATAAAGGGAAAATGTGGGCAGTACCCATCTTAAGAGTCCATAGGATAACAGCTTTTTCTATGGTGAGAGAATTTTTTAAAACATTAGCTAACTAATCTTTACAACAATTCTATAAGAGGCAAATATTATTAATGGTTTCATTTTACCAATGGAGAATCTGAGTCAAGGAGAGATTGAATGACATGCTGATGACTGTAATAAGACAAAGTTTTAGAAAGAGAATTAGGACACAGAAGATTCTGATTTTCAGTTCTCATCAGAAATCACAGAAGCAAGATAAAATATAGGACAACAGACTTTTTTGACAAATAACATGTCATGAACCTGAAGCTTCTAATGTGAGCAATTTTGGTATTGCTAATAAAAATGTCTATATTAAATAAATCACATAATTTATGGCATCTCTGTTGAAAATAAATCTTCCAGTTAAAAAATGTAATTTAAAATCAGAAATTAGCATATGCCTGACACAATCAATTCTCAGCATACTACATATGGAGGTAGCCCTGAATAGGTATAGCCCATTCAGTAAGCATAGTGTCCTGTCATAAACTCATGATGTCTACTACACTTCTCAAGGATAAGATCCTGTCAGGCTATGTCCAGACATGTCACGCCAGGCCATGTCCAAAGAGATTTCACAAGTGACCTCAAATTCCCAACTTAGTCTTCTCCCATAGGCTTTCCTTCATTTATTTCTACTCCTAAGCTGAATCAGTATGAACAGTGTGGAAAGACAAAAAGATATTACACTGAAAGGTGAACTCTCCAGGTCCATAGGTGAGCAATATGCTACTGGAGAAGAGTGAAGAAATAACTCCATAAAGAATGAAGAGACAGAGCCAAAGCAAAAACGGTCCCCAACTGTGCATATGACTGGTGATGGAAGTTAAGTCCCATGTTGTAATGAGCAATATTGCATAGGAACTTGGAATGTTAGGTCCATGAATCAAGGTAAATTATAAGTGGTCAAACAGGAGATGGCAAGAGTGAACATCGACATTTTAGGAATCAGTGAACTAAAATGTACTGGAATGGGTGAATTTATTTTCAGATGACCATTAAATCTACTACTGTGGGCAAGCATCCCTTAGAAGAAACGGAGTAGCCATCATAGTCAACAAAAGAGTCT
>SJYC01098567.1:0-24295 GCA_006408675.1 Madoqua kirkii
ATATCAAGAAGAGGTGACAAGAATATACAGAAGAACTGTACAAAAAAAAAATCTTTATGACCCAGATAACCATGATGGTGTGATCACTCACCTAGAGCCAGACATCCTTGAATGTGAAGTCAAGTCAAGGCCTTAGGAAGCATCACTATGAACAAAGTTAGGGGAGGTGGTGGAATTTCAGTTGAGTTATTTCAAATCCTGAAAGATGATGCTGTGAAAGGGCTGCACTCAATATTCGAGCAAATTTGGAAAACTCAGCAGTGGCCACAGGACTGGAAAAGGTCAGTTTTCATTCCAATCCCAAAGAAGGGCAATGACAAAGAATGTTCAAACTACCACACAACTGCACTCATCTCACACACTAGCAAAGTAATGCTCAAAATTCTCTAGGCCAGGTTTTAATAGTACATGAATGATGAACTTCCAGATGTTTAAGCTGGATTTAGAAAAGGCAAAGGAACAGAGATCAAACGACCAACATCCTTTGGATCATAGAAAAAGCAAGACAGTTCCAGAAAAACATCTATTTCTGCTTTATTGACTATGCCAAAGCCTTTGACTGTGTAGATCACAACAAACTGTGAAAAATTTTTCAAGAGATGGGAATGCCAGACCACCTGACCTGCCTCCTGAGAAATCTGTATTCAGGTCAAGAAGCAACAGTTAGAACCAGACATGGAGCAACAGACTGGTTCCAAATTGGGAAAGGAGTACATCAAGGCTGTATATTGTCACCCTGGTTATTTAACTTACATGCAGAGGGCATTATGCATAACACCAAGCTGGATGAAGCAGAAGCTAGAATCAAGATTGCTGGGGGAAATATCAATAACCTCAGGTATGCAGATGATACCACTCTTATGGCAGAAAGCAAAGAACTAAAGAGCCTCTTGATGAAAGTGAAACAGGAGAGTGAAAATGCCGGCTTAAAACTCAATATCCAGAAAACAAAGATAATGGCATCCAGTCCCATCACTTCATGACAAGTAAGTAGGGAAACAATGGAAACATGTCACATGTCCATTGTTTCCAATAACATGAAATACTTTACTTTTGGGGCTCCAAAATTACTGCAGATGGTGACTGTAGCCATGAAACTAAAAGACACTTGCTCCTTGGAAAAAAAGCTATGACTGAGCTACACACGATATTAAAAAGCAGAGACATTGCTGACAAAGGTCCATCTAGTCAAAGCTATGATTTTTTCAGTAGTCATGTATGGATGTTAGATTTGGACTATAAAGAAAGCTAAGCACCAAAGAATTGATGCGTTTAAACTATGATATTGGAGAAGACTCTTGAGAGTCCCTTGGACTGCAAGGAGATCAAGGCAGTCAATCCTAAAGGAAATCAGTCCTGAATATTTATTGGAAGGATTGATGCTGAAGCTGAAACTCCAATACTTTGGCCACGATGAGAACTGACTCACTGGAAAATACCCTGATACTGAAAAAGATTGAAGACAGGAGGAGAAGGGGACGACAGAGGATGAGATGGTTGGATGACACCAGCAACTCGATGGACATGAGGTGATGAATGGGAAGCCTCGTGTGCTGCAGTCCATGGGATTACAAAGAGTCAAACATGACTGAGCAACTGAACTAATCTGAAGCTGAGTCAGCTAGACTAAGCTGAGCAAAGAAGGAAATGAAACAAAATAGGGAAAAAATAAACAGAGAGAAAGAAAATTTTGAGATGATTTTGGCTGGATAATATTTTGAAATATGATTCTATCCATCTATATTGGTATGGTTTTGTTAGAAAAACAGAATCAATAGGAATACACACATACAGAGAGAAAAGGATAAAGAAGTCATTAAATGGAATTGGCACATAAACAGACGAGGGCTGAGATGTCCCACAATCTACAGTTGGCCAGCTGGAGACCCGAGAGAGTGGATGGTATCATTCCAGTAGAGTGGATGGTATCATTCCAGTATGATTCCCAAGGTTTGAGGACCGGAATATCCAATGGTGTAAGCTCCAGTTTAAGCTCAAGTGCAAAGGCAGGAGAAAACCAACATCTCAGCTTAAAGGCAGTCAGGCAGAGAGTGAATTATCCCTTCCTAGAAGGCTGAGCGCCGAAGAATTGATGCTTTTGAACTGTGGTGTTGGAGAAGACTCTTGAGAGTCCCTTGGACTGCAAGGAGATCCAACCAGTCCATTCTAAAGGAGATCAGCCCTGAGATTTCTTTGGAAGGAATGATGCTAAAGCTGAAACTCCAGTACTTCGGCCACCTCATGCGAAGTGTTGACTCATTGGAAAAGACTCTGATGCTGGGAGGGATTGGGGGCAGGAGAAGGGGATGACAGAGGATGAGATGGCTGGATGGTTATTGGTATGGTTTTGTTAGAAAAACAGAATCAATAGGAATACACACATACAGAGAGAAAAGGATAAAGAAGTCATTAAATGGAATTGGCACATAAACAGACGAGGGCTGAGATGTCCCACAATCTACAGTTGGCCAGCTGGAGACCCGAGAGAGTGGATGGTATCATTCCAGTAGAGTGGATGGTATCATTCCAGTATGATTCCCAAGGTTTGAGGACCGGAATATCCAATGGTGTAAGCTCCAGTTTAAGCTCAAGTGCAAAGGCAGGAGAAAACCAACATCTCAGCTTAAAGGCAGTCAGGCAGAGAGTGAATTATCCCTTCCTAGAAGGCTGAGTGCCGAAGAATTGATGCTTTTGAACTGTGGTGTTGGAGAAGACTCTTGAGAGTCCCTTGGACTGCAAGGAGATCCAACCAGTCCATTCTAAAGGAGATCAGCCCTGAGATTTCTTTGGAAGGAATGATGCTAAAGCTGAAACTCCAGTACTTCGGCCACCTCATGCGAAGTGTTGACTCATTGGAAAAGACTCTGATGCTGGGAGGGATTGGGGGCAGGAGAAGGGGATGACAGAGGATGAGATGGCTGGATGGCATCACGGACTCAATGAACGTGAGTCTGGGTGAACTCCGGGAGTTGGTGATGGACAGGGAGGCCTGGCGTGCCGTGATTCATGGGGTCGCAAAGAGTCAGATACTACTGAGCGACTGAATTGAACTGATACTTTTCTGTACAAAACAGGCCTCCAATGGATTGGATGAGCCCATCCACATTGGGGAGAGCTATGCTTTACTCAATCTACTGATGCAAATGCTAATTTCACCCAGAAACACTCTCACAAACACATCTGGAATAATGTTTAACCAAATATCAGGGCACCCCATGATGAATTTAAGCTGATGCATAAAATTAACAATCACAGCATCTCTCCAAATTTCCCTCCTTCCCCTCTCCTTCATCCCACTCAGACAGCATCAGGCACTAAACAAAAACAGAGCTAATGCTCAGCTGTTGAGATTTATGAATTTATTTTTCAAATATAACTAATAATACATAAGGTTTACTATGTGCAGGTATTGTTCTAAGTGCTTTATAAATATTAACTTCTTAATCCCCAATACAACTCCACAAGGAAGGCATTATTATCATCATCCCTATTTTTAAAGATGAGAACATGGAGGGAGAGTCTCAGGGCACTAAAACTAGTGTGTGGTGGAGCCAGTATTCAGTCCCAACAAGCCTGGCCGAAGAGTCTATCCTCCTAATCTCTAAATTGTGACACCTTGAAACACACAGCAGTTAGCAGCTAGACAGAAATTTTTTAGAGGGCAAAAATTCACAGTCTTGACTCTGAGCATGAAGTTAATGCTTTAAGCAACAGATTTAGAGAAAATAATGTTGTGATTACCTAAGTATGGAGTTTGCCACGCCCACCAAAAATGTCAAATTTCCCAAGTAGGGTGGGGGTCAGAGCAAAGAAAGACTTGTGCATTGATTCCTCAGTGGAACCTGAGGAGGCAGTAAGCCTCTCACCGCTTCCCTCCCACCTCTTCCATGAGAGCAGGGAAAGTAAAGGTGGGAGCTGGTGACCATGTCAGAGTGGCATGGAGCCCCAGAGCAGCTCAGGGGGGCCTCCAAACATTTCCTAGTCTTCCTTGTCCCCTCATTCAAAGGAAAGTGAAGTCTCTCAGTTGTGTCTGACTCTTCGCAACCCCATGGACTGTAGCTCCTCTGTCCATGGGATTTTCCAGGCAATAGTATTGGAGTGGATTGTCATTTCCTTCTCCAGGGGAATCTTCCCGACCCAGGGATCAAACTCAGGTCTCCCGCATTGTAAACAGGCGCTTTACCGTCTGAGCCACAAGGGAAGTCTGGTTCATTCAAAGAAAGGTGCAAAAGATAGGCTCAGGGGCCTTAAGCAGCCTACCAGTCATGTCAGTAGTGTAGACTAAAAGTTGTGAGTCCAGAGGAGACCAAGGCCACCTTGAGGATGTCTTCAGGGATGGACACCTGTGCCTGGATACCACAGTGTGTGCTAAGTCACTTCAGTCATGTCCGACTCTTTGTGACCCTACGGTGTGTAGCCTGACGGGCTTCTCTGTCCATGGGTTCTCAGAAAAGAATACTGGAGTGGATTGCCCTGCCCTCCTCCAGGAGGTCTTCCCAACCCAGTGACTGAACCCATGTCTCATGTCTCCTGCGTTGGCAAGTGGGTTCTTTACTACTAGTGCCACCTGGGGAGCCCTGGACAGCACTAAATGCCACCATTTCTGAAGACCAGTGGTCCTCTCCTCCCTCATGGACATCATGACTTAAAGCTTTCAAACTGAGAAGGAACTCAAGGAGAAAAGGGTGGGAAAAAATCCTGAACTGGTTGAATAAGTGATTAAAGTTAACCTGAGTTGAGGAAGATTGAAATTAAGTTCAGTTAGAGAAAATAAGGTTGTTGTTTTTTTTTGCACAGCTGATTTTGCAGTCTGAGACTTGTACCTCCTTGGCCATAAAGAAATAAAACTTGTTTACCTTTGCAACCAGTACGCTCTCTCTGAAGGCCAAAGGAAAATCTCCAAAATTGTTTTGAGAAATAACATCATCATTGGACTAAGTATATGACTTCCCAAAGGATTACTTTATAGAGCAATGCTCCTTTCTGTAAGTACTCGTTTGGCCCTTTTACTTAAAAACGTTAGTTTCATTAGCTCAAACCGGTCTTCATACTACAAACCTGGTCCTTATAATGACTGAAAGCAGTTTAGTAATGGTTGTTGTCCACTGATTCAAATAAAGTTGTCAGATATATGGCTAAGATGGAAAAGATTTTAGATTTGTGAAATCAGGATCTAATTCAGCTTTGAGTTTGGCTACCACTCAAGCCAAAGCTTCGATGCTTTTGGACATAGTGAAAGAACATTGTAACAAGGATCAAAGGATGAAAAATTCAGTGCAAATGAGGGTTGGTTCATAGCATTTTTTTTTCTTGTTTTGTTTTGACCATCCCACTAGACATGAAGAATCTGTTCCCCAAGCAGGGATTGAACCTGCACACCCTACATTAGAAGCACAGAATCTTAACCACTGGGCTGCCAGGGAAGTCCCAGTTCATGCAGTTTTAAGGTAGTGATGCCTAACATAGTATAGGGTGCAAGATGAAGCTAGGCTCGCTGAGGTATAAGTTCTGGAAAGCAGAAAGATTTTCTGTCCAGAAGGGAATAAAAGAACTTTTTGGCCCAGTACCTGTGCAAGCTGCCACATCATTTGTGATAGAAACTGGAGAGAAATAAAACTGACATTGCTGAACTGATTTCTGTAACAGTCATCAAACGATCCTTGTCTCTCAAAAAGATTCTTAAAGTTGCTTGTGATAACTCTCATGAGGAAAGATTTTTTTTTTTTTCAAATTCTGTATGATTATGTGTTTTCTTAGGCATACCACAATTAAGAAGATTTACCTGAATTTGTTTCTATAAAAAGCTGGGCTTCAGGTTCTCAACCAATATAACACATTGCTGTGCTATTGTTATAACAGGAAACAAGTCAGATTTGTTTGGTTTAATCATTTTTCCTTAAAGGAACATCCAGCAGAAACGCAACCTATTGTAAGTATAAGGAATATCTCTAGAGTGGACATACTGAAACAAAACTAAAGCATCAGTCTTTTAGAAATATATTGTCAGGAAAACAGGCATGGCAAATTAGTCACTAAAACAGATGCTGTAAACCAAATATTATAATTGTCAACGTTTGAAATTCTGCCAATTTAATGGATTTGCCTTTGAATAATTTAGGGTACTCAAGATGATTTTCAACAGACTTATTAAAGTAAAGGATTCTAGGTCTCCATCTTTAAAACTGTCCCTATTATACCTTTCCTAAGCAATCTATATGAGTTACTGAAGGTCTGTCAGCCTTCAATTTGGCTTTATTAGCATTTATTGCTTTAAATCAGACATTTCACATTATTTATATAAGGTTTTTTTATTCAATACTGAAAATGATAGAACATATACATTGCATAACAGATAGGGACATAATTCATCCTAGTATGAAGCATGCCTTATAACACTTAAGTGGTCTATTAAACCTCTCCAAGCTTATATTGGATAAATTCTATCCTTGACATCAAGACATGTGTCTGACACATTTATCATATTTAGAATTTTCTAAGTTACACAAACTATTGCATCTGGGAATTGCTAAGAGTTCTATACTGAAGTTAAAATATACCAAGTATCCAAATATTTCTCTTAAATATGAGTTAGACCTAAACTACCACATAGAATTATTTTAGTGGTTTCAGTTCCATCCCTGGTGGACAGTAGTACATGGTAAGAAAAACCACCTCACATAATTTGGCACTGTTTAGAACCAGCAGCCTCTGATCAGGAGGAGTTTGTAATGAGCCCAGGGGGACGGAATGACCTCTTATTAGAAGGAGCACTGTCTCTCTCTGGCAAGGCTGAGGTTGGAAACTCTGGGAGGATCAAGCTGCAGCTGTTGGCTCCCTTTTTGACTTGGGGAAGGTAGAGGTCTTTTTGGGACCAAGCTACCCACTTACATCACAAGTGGGGAGCTGGTTATTAAAAGAGAATGAAATGAAAGAGCCTTTTGTCAGTATAATATACTGAAGTTCATCATTTAGGGGAAAGTAAATGCCAACTTTCATTTCTGTTTAGATAATGTAGGGGCTAGAACTAGAGAAGAGGGAAATAAAATGTGGTAGCCAAGGAATGAGCTTGAACTTGGTTTAGTCAGAACATTGATAAACAGATGACTAGCTTATCATTTATACTTCACTTACTCCCACAGAGGTTTTGAACTTATTTAGAATAAACACACACATGCTTCATTTTGATAAAACAAAGAGCTAGGGGATTGCTATAGGGGAGTGAAAACTTTTGCCTCAGTTTATTAACCAGAAACAGATTTTCTATTGGGAAAAGGATATTAGAGCAAAAAGATCAGAGGATCAGTCAGCTTTGGGATCAACCACACTTGGGTTGGAAGCCCAGACTTTGCACAAGAAGCCCTCTGTATATCAGAATTCTCTTTTGTAACATAGCACCAGTAATCCCCTCTGAGCGGCACAGTGAGATAAGATGAGTGAACATACCCAACACTGCACAATGCCCAACACACAGATAATAACTGAAATATTAGATCTTTTTCCTACATGAGGGCTAAATTCAGGGCTTCAGTGAATTCAGACAGAAAGACTATTGCATCTTTATCTTCACTAACCTCTAATGGCAAAGTAGCATTTCTTAAATAATGCATGTGAACAATATCAGCATATCCAGCACCTGTGATGTTGACACTAATAGAAATCACAGTTATTTTCATAACATGGTACTACAGATAATCCAAAAATATTGTTTGCACTCATCACTATTTTGAAATAATAGTAGTTACCAGACCTGCTGCAAGATCGTGTTATTTAATGCATTAATGAAGAAGCATATGAATTACTACCTCATAAAATTGTTTTAAATATTTTGACAGTTATATTTCAGTAATTGATTTCCTTTCTGATGCCACATGTTCCGTTTTCTTTTACTCTTTAAAAACATGCTTTCGATGAGAATTTAGAGCCTTGTTCTGAGAAGAGGTCCTGAAACTTCACTCAACATCCAAATGGGTTTTTCTACCCTCTGCTAATGGTGCTACTGTCAGCCACCAGGAAATGCACAAAGTTTCGGTTGACTGGGGATGTGAGTTGATGTGATCATTATTAAGATGGATCTAAGTTGGGACTGTTTTCTTCAAAAATGATCAGTTTGGACTTGCAGTTGATTTTAGTTGATATTTAGCTGTTACCTATTTGATGACATGTTTCCTTGAAATGCAAAATGAAAATCAAACGTTGTGTTTCATCTTTTCTTGATCTCCTAAGCAAAGTGAAAAGCAGGGAGCTATATCCATGTTTGTCAGGGTCATTGTCATATGCACATGTCCCAGGGATCTTGGAGAGTCATTAGGATTTTATAAACCAAGTTTTGGCTTTATTTGTGACAAAGGTACTGTGAAATAAGATAAGAATCAGTGGCTTGTAAAACTTCTTGCCCAGTTGTTAAACACAAAAATGGATTCAACCATCAGTTGGTTTATATTTTCTTACATTTTTACCAGTTTTTAAACGTGCCAAAATATGGCTATGTGTAATAGCTGGAAAATTATACTGCAACTAAAATTATATTTCTTGGCTTCCTATGGAATGTTTTTGCTCTGAGAACTCAGGAATAGTCTAACCAGTGATATTTTTAAAAAGTCTATGCCAATAATCCAACCAGAAATGTCACTGGTTTTTATTATAGAACAAAATATATTTTACAATGCTACTTTCTTTGGTATATATTTGTCATATTTCTTATTCTAATATGTGGGTAAATTACACAAAAAATGAAATGAAAAAATATCAGCATTATAATTCATGATGATATATGCAAGCCTGAATATATTTTCTTAGTTTAGTACCTTTAAAGACAGATTTATCTCCCTTTATCACATGGATAGATTTATAAGTGAATCAGCATCATATTTGTTAATATTCTTCTTGTAACAGCATTTATTTTGAAGGATGAGGATAGAATTTGACTAATGCTGAGTACAAACTGGTTTTAAATGGTGCCAGTTGACCAATAGTATTTTATAGTGTTGCTGAGATAAAGGTGTCTTTGTTCTGCACGTTTGTACGTACTTTGCAAAGTAATTTTGAGGCAGGTAGATTTTTTTTTTAATCCAAAAGGACTTCTCTCATCTCCTTTTTTAAGTTGTTCCCTTCAGTCCTTGCTCTGAGTTGTAGGAAAGTAGATTCCCACAAAATGCACTTCCTACTCAAGCTTTTCATAACCTTTATTTTTGCCACAATTTGGTCTACTTTATACACTGAGGTAAAGAAAGACCTTATTGAATACTTCATGTTAACAGAAGGCACTTTATGTTCAAGGTAATATTCTGATAATCTAGATGAAGTCCTCTCTTTCTGGAATTTCCTAATAGAGTTTGGGCAAAACTCTCCTTGCTGTCTAAGTCACGTATTCTGACTACTAGAGACTACAAGTCCTAGAGGCTCAACTTCTGCAATAATTTGATCCCTTGCTTGCTGATGGAAATTATTATCATGTGAGTTGAATATCTCCTACACTGTATGTTTATTCATTGATTCATTCATTCACTAACATCAAATAAGTATTTATTGCAGATGGATGAACAAGTCAACTTGAACAGATCCACCCTTTGGAAAGATAGTCCCCCTTCACTCTTTCAGGAACAATGCTGAATGTGGCTGTCATGCAGGCACTAACTCACTTTTGGGTTGTTTCCACCTACTGAACCAGCTCATCTGTGAGCCAAATCCACATTTTCTCCTTCCTCCTTCAGATGTATAGGATACACACTTACTCCCTTCCCACATAGCCACAGAGGCTGTGAAAGGTGTTGGTGTGACTATGGTGGGTCACAAGGGGATCTGAGCTCCCTGCCCACACAGTTTAGCCTGGCCACACCATTTCCAGCTTGAGACAGACTGTCACTGTTGGTGGGTCAGTCTGACTTTGTGACTTGACAGTCCTGGAATATAGCCAATTCTAGGCAGCTAGGTTCAGAGTCAGTTGATGTCCCATTATCAGGTGTTTACATCTCCAGCAGGACACAGTAACATGCCAGGGACAGTTAATCAAAGGGCATTTAACTCTCTGCTGCAGAAGGCATTCCAGTGTTCCAAAGTCCCAGGGATCTACATTGCAATTCTCACACTGGGGTTTGTCATCACTGAACATTTAGTGATACTGGTCCCCCTTTCACCAGCTCATTTCTAATGGCCTTGGTAAGTGGTGTGTCCTCTGGGCCCTCTTGTTGAGCATAATCTCCCAGTAAGTCTTTTGACCTGACATAATATATCCATTCTAGCATGACAACTTTCCCCAGACTCTATTCTTTCCTATATCTTGTGCTGGGAAGACTCAAGCATTTCTGTTTCACTTAATACTCACCATCACTTTAACTACATTTCTAAGTGTGCCAGCAGCAAACTGTCCTATCCACTGTGGGCCTTTGCAGCAGGTTAGATCCAGTGTCCTAAAGAATTCTTGCTTATTCAGTTATATATTCTAGCTCCCTTGGTCCAATGTCTTAAAAATACAGTCCCAGGAATGCTTCCCTAGTCACTGCTGAAATATAGCAGCTAGTTCTCACCACTTTTCAGCATATCATCTCCTTTGTCCCTTATAAGACTATCATATCCCCAGTGGATTATGCTGGAGGTGGTGGAAGCAATTCCTCAGGGGAATGAAAACCTGTGCCCTTTCAGGAACTACGTTTTGTGTCTTCAAACACCATGAAAATGCCAGCTCTGACTAGAGAAGCATGGGCACCTCTGCAGTCTCTAAAGGTACCAGGAGGTCTGCAGAGCCAGCATTCTCAGAATGTGGGACATCATCCAGATGTCCACAGCTGATGCTTACGAGCCCAATTTTCTGATCAGGGCACTGACTTTAGCATAACAGACCTGCCTTGGCTGAGCAATCATTCACCAAACATCTCTCAGAAGCTCTGGGACTATATCAGATCCCACGTCTGCCACTCAGTCAAGTCAGCTCTGCCTCTGAAGGAGATAAGAGCCTCTCTGAAAGCTACTCAAGAGGGCTTCTGACTCTTACATATGACCTTTAACTTAGATAACAGCCCTCATCCACTCATTTGCCCTCTGCAGGGTGTCAAAACAATTTAGCAGCACAGAGTCAATTCCGTTGCCCTTGGAGGCCTTGCCTTTCCTTCTTCCCATTTTGCATCCTCACTGATGAGCACCATCACTAGGACATTTTCTCAGCTCCTACTACTAGGGAAATATGGAACAGCTGGGCCACCACCTTGCCTTAGGGATTATCTGTATCCCATATGCCACTCTGGATAGTGTTTTTTGGCCTGTGAGCAGTCACCAGTCCCCATCCTGCTGCCTGTTTTCTCAGATGGACTCAGTATACCACTTGTTAGTTCAAATCCTCTGAAAAGCAGACCCAAAGGATTAGCTGTGTAAGAGATGCTTGTGTAAGATTAAGAGGAAGAAGCTAAGGAGGGGCAGGAAGAGCCACAAACCTCAGTTAAGATCTAAGAGAGTTTCAGGCAAGTTGATTTCCTCTAGTTTTCTTTTTTTCCCAGCTTAATGTGAATATAACTGACATATAACATTGTGTAAATTTAAGGTGTACCATGTGATGATTCGTATATGTATATATATTGGGAAGCATTTCCCACAATTAAGTTGGTTAACACATACTTCACTCTACATAATTACCATTTCTTTACTGTTGTTTTTGCTATGGAGAGAACATTAAAGCTCTACTCTCATGGCATCTTTCAAGTATTCAGTGCAGTATTGTTAGTTACAGTCACCATGTTGTACATTATATCCCAGGATTTACTTATAACTACATTTATACTATTTGACCTACATCTACCCAGTTCGCCCACCCTTCAGCCCCTTGCAACTACCATTTGACTCTGTCTATGGATTGAAAGGGGCTTCCCTGGTAGCTCAGCTGGTAAAGAATCTGCCTGTAATGCAGGAGACTACAGTTCGATTCCTAGTTCTGGAAGATTCTCGTGGAGAAGGGATAGACTACCCACTCTAGTACTCTTGGGCTTCTCTGGTGGCTCAAATGGTAAAGAATCCACCTACAATGTGAGAGACCTGGGTTCGATCCCTGGGTTAGGATGACCCCCTGGCAGAGGGCATGACAACTCACTCCAGTATTCTTGCCTAGAGAATCCCCATGGACAGAGGAGCCTGGCAGGCTATCATCCATGGGGTTGCAAAAAGTCAGACATGACTAAGCAACTAACCACAACACATGAGTTCAAAGAGCAAGCCATTGTATATGTTGCAGGAATAGGCTTGCATTCATACCCCAGTGTGCTCATCCATTGGTTGGCAGCAGTCCTTGGGACATGTACTCTTGGTGTTAATGTGGGGATGGATCCAAATGAGCAGCAATCAGCCATCAGTCACAATACGCTCCTCATTCAGGAGCTCTGCATGAAATCACAGTTTCACTCACTGTTTTATTTCTAGCTCCTAGCACAGTGCCTAGCACATTCTTATTCTCAAATATTTTTCTAATAACTGTTGAAGACATGTGCTACTCCAAAACCCATGTTTGTAACTTTGCTAAAAAGGCAAGGAGAAAGATAGCCCCTTAACCCAAACAGGGAGTGTTCCCATCAACATCACAGTGTACCTTGGGCCTAGCTAGCTGAACAAGGTGCACACACACCCACAAGCCACCTTAAAGCCAATATGAAGGTGGGGCTTGTCTCTAGAACCTTCAGTCTGATATCTTCACAGGCTTCCACTTGAGCATCATCTCCTTCTACTTTTATATACCCTTCCCTCATTCTCAAAGAAACAACTTCATTCTGCTTCAAAGAAATGACTTGAAGTTCAGTCACACTAGGTGGCAAATGATTTACAGCTAAACAGAAGTGAAAAATGGAACAAAATTTCTACAACTGCGTTTTGACATGGTGGGGGCGTGGAGGCAGAAGCAGACATGTACTTGGAGAAAGAGCAAAATCCTGATATACCTGATTACTGTCTCTTTTACTATGATGAGGCACTGCATTCCCAGAGTAGCCCATTAACTTGGCAGTCTAATCACATTTTCTGGTCTAAGACACAACTTTCAAAATAGGAAAGGGATACTGTGAAATACACACATTGGCAATAAGAAGAGACGCACATTTTTAAAAAATGTTTATGGAATGAAGCAAGACCAAGAGCTATAGGATATCATTCTGAATCTGCTGACCAAGTTCAATCTTAAATAGATTCCTTACCTAGACTGCTATAATCTCTGACCAGTCCCCAGCAGCAATAAACCCACAGTGCACATCATGTACTGCAGGGTTTATAATGGAAAGGCATGTCGAGACAAAAATGATATTCACACTTCTATTAGTACACAGAATATATTGTAATCATTTATGGCTTTATTTCTCTCAAAATCAGGAACTCCTCAAAGACTAGATGCCAACTTACTCATACTCTGGCCCCAGGGACTAGATAAGTGCCTGGCATATAAGTAGTGCTTAGCAAATATTTGTTGAATGAGTGAATAATTGAATGAAAGATTATTAGAGAGCTATAGCTCAGGCCAGGTTCTCACAAATACAGTTGTCCAATGTGTTACAACTGTGTAAAGAGTTTAGTCAGATTTCTCCCTGACCCTGCCAAGCTATATAATCTATTACCACCTCTTCTCTTCATTTTCTCAGAGAAGGCAATGGCAACCCATTCCAGTACTCTTGCCTAGAAAACCCCATGGATGGAGGAGCCTGGTGGGCTGCAGTCCTTGGGGTCGCGAAGAGTCAGACATGACTGAGTGACTTCACTTTCACTTTTCACTTTCATGCATTGGAGGAGGAAATGGCAACCCACTCCATTGTTCTTGCTTGGAGAATCTCGGGGACAGGGGAGCCTGGTGGGGTGCCGTCTTTGGGGTAGCACAGAGTCAGACATGACTGAAGCGACTTAGCAGCAGCAGCAGCAACACATATATAATAAAAACTCTAATTACCAGTTAGACTCATCTGCTTATTATGATACTAGTCTTTTATTAAAACTAGATTTCACTCCACCATGCTCATGGCTATAAAATAGAGCTCTTTTACTTTCTACCAATTCTATTGGCACTCCTTTTTAATTCAAATACTGCTCTGGGATCAACAATGCAATAAGACATAATTATGTTTTAAGATCCATGAATTGGTTGTGAAAATGCAGGTATTTTCTCTCTAGGTAGTTTGCTCCAGGAAATACACAGAGAAGTATATTTTTATCTTGATGTATGGGGATTTACATAGGAACATACCCCTTAGAGTTGGAAGCAGTATTTTGTAGAAACGCCGGAACAAATACCGCCCATCACCACTTTATTATGTTCACAATGTACTCCATTATCATCAGTATGTGAGTATAAATCCTCATAAGAAACCTCCCAGTATTAAAAACCATAATTATAACATGTATTTATTCCAAACATATGTACCACCGTTACAAACTACTCACCAGCTGAATATATTTTGCAGCTTTCAAAATTTGACTGGTGTGAAGATGGCTTTTATAAATGTGATTTATGACAATTTAGGTGCCGAAAACCATCGTAATTACAAGTACTGTAAATGTTTTCTCTCTGCTTAAGTAGCCTCGCTGAGGAGGACAGCGTTCATTTCCTGTGGGTTGGGCCTTTTGGCTCCAGCCTTCTCGCAGCCAACAGGCTGCTCTGTTCCCAGCCATGTTTCACCAGTAAAAGATTAACAAAAACTTTTCAGCGCTCAGTTCTCTTTTCCCTCTGGAGCTATCCATTTTCCCATCTCCAAAGAGGGCAGCCTCTCCTAACATATGTTGGAAATTGTTGTTCAACTTCGCAGAATATACAAACACAAGACTTTTCTCCGTTCACGGTGCCAGAGCAGACGTTTCAATGGAATATTTCATTATAATGCAGAGCCTGTGTGCCAGAAATGAGGCTTTTCCAATGAAATTCATTTTTTTTTTTTTTTTTTTTACCATGTGGTATCTGGGGTTTCTATAAAGCACAAGAGGTTTGACTTTTGGTGTAAAAAGTTTAAACTTTTAACCTACCTGGATTTGAACAGGATAATAAATTGTCAAGTAATGACTCTTTGCCAAATGTTAATAATCTTCATGAAAAGTAAAACCAGAGAGCTGTGGAAAGGCTATGATACACCTTCCATCTCGTTAGTTTAATGCTGTGTTCTTTTGGAGGGCACCGATGGAGTCAAGCCACAGAGGCCAAGTGACTCACCCAATGTTACAAAGGGAGTCTGTAACAAGATCAATCAGAAAACCCATGATTCCTAACTCCCAGTCCAATGTTGTCATTTAAAAAGCCTCCAAACATGGCTCTTGTAAATTACACTGTCATCAGCACTCTCCTTATTACTCTTTGTTTTCAGTAGTTAGAAAATCGGTAGTTTAAAAAATGGCTTTGGGACAAAATTTAGCCAACAAAATCTCTAGCTTAGAGTCAATTATTTCCAAAAGACAATTTAAAAATCTGTGGTTCAGCTACTTTGGGGATAGAAACATGCCAAAATCCAAAGTTCATTTTCTTTCAGTATTTCTTTGAATTTGAAGGCATATTAACCATGGGATTTATTAATACTGTGTGTTAATTACTGATTTTTGGTTTTATTATCAAACCAACATTAAAGGAGAAGCCAAATCTAAAACACATACTCTAATTGCTATAAAACAATAACTTCAGCTTGACATCTATCAGATTTACTCCTAAATTACAATATAAGGGAATAAAGAGAACTTTACATATGGGCTTTCCATGGATATTCAACAAACTTCTGAAAAACAAGGGAGCACGTCTGGGAATGACTTGGAATGTGCAGGAACACTAGGCTTTTCTCTTCCACCAGCTTTCACAGCTCTGCATGCCAGGTCAGACAACTCTTGGGGGTCAAATCTTAGCCATCAAGTGAGGCAACTCATAAGGTGTTTCTCACAGTCAGATTGTTCTCATATCCTATCATACTATATAGCATTTTATTTTATGAATATTTCTTTGCATTTGTTTAAATGTCTAAAGGATCGTTCCTCTAAAATTAATAGAGAGAAGGAACAACACAGAAAGTAACAGCAGCTGAAAAAAGAACAGCCACATGTTTTCAAATAGAAAATGAAAACATAATGTAGTCGGACATAGTGTGTAGTTTGCAGTTCTTTAAAGGAGTATTTCTTGCAATAAGTGATTCACAGATGATGCAAATTACAACCCCATTTGGCTTTTGCTGCAGTTTTTATGAAATCTCACATGTGACAGGCTAGCTAGGTTGAACCCAAATGTAAAAAGTTTCTTGGATTCCCTCCCTCTCTTTTATTTTCCTATACTCTCAGAATTTTAATAGTGTACATGATTTTTATATTGTAGAATTACCTCTACTTAAAAATGGAAAATTAGAGTGATATTAGAATTAGTATTCTATACCAAACGACAATCATAATTTTGATATGGAAGAGATTGCTGGACCAAGAGTATTTCAAACAAACACATTTATATTTCATTAATACATGCTTTTGGGAGAGAACAAATACTAACCATAATTTTTCAGCTTAGTAAGCCACGGTGACCATAATTTTTCAGCTTAGTAAGCCATGGTGAACATTGATAGCAGCTTACTTCTTTGTAGAATATAAGCCCCATTGACTATTCCAAATCAGAATGAAGCAGTTTCACATTACTTTTTATGAATTATGCACTTGATTTCAGTTCATCTGCTGACTTGTAACAAAAATTTGAAACATTCTGACTTCTTAAAATTATATTTTTCTTCACTTATACTTGCAATATGTAATTGCAATAGGCTAAGTAATATGCTAAGTACAAGTTTAACACTTTCGGAAAAATTTCACACTGTCTAGGAAAAGGGTCTGGCATAAAGATAAATGATTCAAGAAACTTAACAGGTTTCATATAAATACAAAAGTAAATGTATACTCACTTAAATAATCTTTCCTCTAAAATTAATACAGGAACAGGAACAACAGTGAGATACCAACTGCTTAGTTAAGAGCAACCACAGGCAAGTTGTTATATAGAATTTTAAAACAGCATGCAATCTGATCACAGTCTGCAATCTACAATTCCTTGAAGAAACTGCTTGATGTATATATTCACTTTTATACTTATAGTCACACAAACACATATACATCAAAACAATCTTTTAAATTACTATTCAGAATGGATATCCTCAAATGTAGGGGCACTATTTATTTACGGGTAAGGAAAAGAAGAAATACTAGAGTTTGTGCAAGATGTCCTTTCTTCCCATTCCCACCTTTATTTTCCACATCAGACTCATTCCTTTTAAATCAATCAAATCCTCCCACTGCATCAGGAGTCTGAACATGCCTCTCTTCACTCTTCCATCTCCAATCATTCCTGCCCACTGATTCAGGTTTATAACAGTACTGGTTACAGGCAATGTCTCCAGGCTTAGCAGGGCATGTATTACTAACAAAAGCCTTTCTCTAACTTTCTCCTACTCCATGGCTTTTGTGGGTTTCTTTCTCAAAATATCTGGATTCCCTCTCATAAACTTTATTAGTTGGGGTAATGTTGGAAATACAGCAATATTTATAAATTTACACATTTTTTGATAACTATCAGACATTAGCTTGGTGGAAACAGCTCTGAATAAAGTCTCAGAATACATTTCATAAAAGAGTCAATATGATTTAGTTTAGCAAACTTGGCAAAAAGTGGAACCTTAGTAAATGTCTGTCAATACATAACTGAGTAAATAGATTCAGATCAGGATTATTGGATAAAGTTGAACAAAAGAGACTGGAAAAATTGTTACAGGAAAATATTGACAATTACACTGGTTTAAAGCAGTAAGTGGTAAGGGAACTTGAGACTGATGGAAAAAATGGGCTAACTTGATTGAGCCTAAGGAATTATAAATTCTTTAAGCATTAACTTTTATGTAAAAATATTATTGCATTTTCCATGTTTCATTCTATTGTATCTTATTTTTATTTCTGCATACTCAATATTTATGAATAGTATTATCTATAACATTATTTAGGACAGTGTTTCTGGTAAGTCATATCTACAATTGGCTGGTAGAGATCAAGGAAAAGCAGAGTTACTTAATAAAAATTCACTTTAATGCCAGCATTGTTGCAACTCATCTATTCCTTGCTATTAAGTGAAGTATGTCTATAAAAATCATTTGTCTTATAGACTTTCAAAAATCATATACAAGTTACTTCCATCAAATAATAACTTCAAAATTGCACTGTCAAAGTAAGCAGTAATAGGTATACAACTTCGAAAAATTATATTTAGAAAATGGATTTCATATACATCATCTCAAACTCTGATATGACAAACAGACCCTAAGAGGTTAGTAATAGTTTCAGCCCAGCCAAAGTTCAAACTCAGTTTTTCTAGTTTCTAACATAGTACATATTTTATCTTCTTTCAGATTTTCTCCCTAGTTGCAATTTATACATTTTTCTAGATGTTTTAGAAGATAATTTATTGGTTTTGTGACTAGCTGGATGGCTGAATTAAAATGAGCATGATTCAGAACCTTATGCAGGAATCCTGTATATGGTCTTAATATTTTAACTGTTTGTAGCCACCTTTAAAAAAATTTTTTTAATCGCCAGCAAAACAATTCAAAGCAAAGAGTGAATGCACAAGATGGACCCATGCTTGGCTCCATAACAGTGTTGCAACAGTGTATAGTATGTTTAGGGGAGAGAGAGAGGGAGGGAGGGAAGGAGGGAGGGAGAGGGAGGGGAAAGGGAGCCGGGGAGGGGGAGGGAAGCAGGATAAGCCAAGGAGACATTGCGAGTTTGTAGTTTCCTTGTTCATTGATTAAAATGGGTTATCCAGTGCTGGCTCTGGCTGGCACTGAGCTAAGCTCTGAGGATGCAAAGGTGAGCATATGCACTTGGTGTCTATCCACAACAAACTTAGTCTAAGTAAAGAAGACCTTTGACAAAGGGCAAAGCAAACAAGTGATCAGAAAAATAAAAACTGAGAAAATTGCTTTGATGGTTGTAACTGAGAATAAAATGATGTTGTAACTGAGAATAAGAGACCAGTTGAAACATATATCAAAATATCACACAAATATATCGCAAATGATGCAAGAGCTAAGAAAGCAAACTAGAGGGTCTTATGGGAGCACTCAGCCTAGTCTGAGGGATCAGAGAAGGCGTCTCCTGTGAAACTGGTATTTTTAAGTCCATTGTGAAGGTTGAATAGTTTTTGGCAAGAAGAGGAAGTGAATTGGTAAGAGTACCTTCCAGGCAAAAGGATCGGTCCTGAGTGAAAAAGGGATGAAGTATATCAACAACTGGAAAAAGCCCAGTGCAGCTGGGAACAACTGGAATTCCCAGTAACCAGAAAGAGCCCAGAGGAGAGTGAACAAGATAAGGTCAGGAGCACTTCATATAGGGTCTCATGGAGGGAGAGGACATTATAACCATCAGGGTTAATAGCATGGGCCCTGTATCAGTATTCTGTGCTATGTATTACCTCAGACTTACTGTCTTAAACAGTATCCACTCATTAGACCATAGTTCTGTAGGTCAGAGGTTTAGCATGGCTTAACTGGCTTCTCTGCTCAGGATTTCATAAGGCCAGGAAAAGGTGCCAGCTGGGAAATTCTGGGGAACAATTCCCAGGTTCATCCAGGTTGTTGGCAGAATCTGCCTCCTTGAGGTTTAGGTCTGATGTCACTATTTCCTTTCTGCCTATCAGTCAGCATTTCCAGGCCACCATGTTCCTTCTCATGTGGGTCTCTCCATCTCTAAAGTAATAGTGGTATACAAAGTCCTCACACTCTGGATTTCTATGACTTCTACTCCAGCCAAAGCAAAGGAAACCATCAATAAAATGAGATGGAAATGATGGGCTGAGAGAAAACATTTATAAATCATATATCTGATAAGTAGTTAATATCTAAAATATGTAAGGAATTCACATATCCGAGTAGGAAAAAAAAAAACACCTCCAAACAATTCTATTTTAAAATGGGCAAAGGACCTGAACATTTTTCTAAGGAAGATATACAGATAGACAACAAGTACATGAAAACATGTTCAACATCACTAATCAACAGGGAAATGCAAATCAAACCACAATGAGACATCACATCACATTTGTTAGAATAGCTATTATCAAAAAGACAAGGTTTGAAAAGGTTGTCCAAAAAAGGGAACCCTGTGCACTCTTGTTGGTAATGTAAACCCCAACATCCACTATGGGAAACAGTATGGATACTCCTCAAGAAACTAAAAATAGAACACCATGTGACTGCACTTCTACGAATGTATCTGAAGGAAACAAAATCACTGTCAAAGACATATCTAAACCTTCATATCCATTGCAGCATTATCTACCATAGCCAAGACATGGGAAAAACTAGATGCTCACCAACAGATGAATGGATAAACAAATGTGATCTATAGATATATTATAGACATAGATGTATATACATATAGACATGTATGTGTGTGTGTATGCATATATACAGTGTGCTTCCCTGGTGGCTTAGCAGTAAAGAATCCACCTGCAATGCAGGAGGTGCTAGAGATGCGGGTTTGATCCCTGGGTCAGGAAGATCCTCTGGAGGAGAAAACAGCAACCCACTCCAATATTCTTGTCTGGAGAATCCCATGGACAGAGGAGTCTGGCGTGCTACAGTGCATAGGGTGGCAAAGAGTTGGACATGACTGAAGAAACTGAGCACACATATATATCAGAGTATTATTCAGCTACTAAAAAGAAGAAAACTCTGCCATTTGTAACAACATGGATGGACCTTGAGGCATTATGCTAAATGAAATGTGAAATAAATCAGAAAGAGAAAGGCAAAAACTGTATAATTTAAATGTGGACTCTAAAATAAACCAAACTCATAGAAACAGAAAACAGATTGATGTTTTCCAGAGGTGGGGGTTGGAGGAATGGGTGAAGGTGGTCACAGGTACAAACTTCTACTTATGAGGTAAATAATTTCTGGGGATATAATGTATAGTAGGTGACTATAGTTAACAGTACTACATTGTACATTTGAAAATTGCTGAGAGTAGATCTTAGAAGTTCTTATCACAAGAAAAAAATGTGTAACTATGTCAGCTGATGTATTTTAACTAAATTTATTGTGGCAATCATTTTATAATGTATAGACATACATCAGATCACTATGTTATATACCTTAAACTAACACAATATCATATGTCAAGTATATCTCAGTGAAGCTAGGTCCAAAAATAAAAAACAGATATAGTACAATAGTTCCAGAGATTCTATAATCCATCTAAAATATGTCCCAGAAAGAATAAAATAACAGAGAGAAGAAATAATCTAAAACAATAGGAAAAGATCCATTTCTCTGAACTGAATACTGAGTGGGTTGCCATTTCCTTCTCCAGGGGATCTTTCCGACCCAGGGATCAAACCCAGGTCTCCCACATTGCAGGCAGATGCTTTAACCTCTGCACCACCAGGGAAGCCCTGAAGAAAAAATAGAGAATTCCAAATGCCAGGCAGCCCTGGCTCCAACCTACACATTTGGTAGAAGACATTTCTAGAAACAAACTGCTGGACTTGCTGAACTCCAAGCCTAAGGAGAAAACTTGGAGATTTTCCCACTGAAAAACTTAAAATACGCCCATTCAGAAATGTAGCTAAAAAAGACTCGTGATTTTAATGCTTTTCATGACAAAAACTAAAGAGAATTTTTAGGAACTAAGATATTTTGTTCTGAAGCAATATTTATCAGAAGTTTAGCAAGCTCAAGGTGGATTGAGAAATAGAGTTTGAGAAGCCACAGCTACAGAATGGAACAAACAAGCACTGTAAGGCAGGGAAGGATAGAGAAATCTGCCTTTCTAATCTAATTCAAGGATTGCATTAAGATCCTTTGGGTGTTCCCCAAGAATATTTCTGGAGACCGCAATGGCACCCCACTCCAGTACTCTTGCCTGGAAAATCCCATGGATGGAGGAGTCTGGTAGGCTGTAGTCCATGAGGTCACTAAGAGTTGGACACGACTGAGTGACTTCACTTTCACTTTTCACTTCCATGCATTGGAGAAGGAAACGGTAACCCACTCCAGTGTTCTTGCCTGGAGAATGCCAGGAACAGAGAAGCTGGGTAGGAGGCCGTCTATGGGGTGGCACAGAGTTGGACATGACTGAAGTGACTTAGCAGCAACAGCAGGAATACCTCTGAAGTGAATGAAAGTCACTAACCATTTAAACTCCTTTATGTTCAGTTCAGTTCAGTTCAGTCACTCAGTAGTGTCCAACTCTTTGTGATCCCATGAATTGCATCACACCAGGCCTCCCTGTCCATCACCAATTTCCGGAATTCAATCAGATTCACGGGCATCGAGTCAGTGATGCCATTCAGCCATCTCATCCTCTATCGTCCCCTTCTCTTCCTGCCCCCAATCCCTCCCAGCATCAGAGTATTTTCCAATGAGTCAACTCTTTGCATGAGGTGGCCAAAGTACTGAAGTTTCAGCTTTAGCATCATTCCTTCCAAAGAAATCCCAGGGCTGATCTACTTCAGAATGGACTGGTTGGATCTCCTTGCAGTCCAAGGAACTCTCAAGAGTCTTCTCCAACACCACAGTTCAAATGCATCAATTCTTTGGTGCTCAGCCTTCTTCATAGTCTAACTCTCACATCCATACATGACCACTGGAAAAACCATAGCCTTGACTAGACATACCTTAGTTGGCAAAGTAATGTCTCTGCTTTTGAATATGCTATCTGGGTTCATCATCTTTTCTTCAAATGAGTAAGCATTTTTAATTTCATGGCCGCAGTCACCATCTGCAGTGATTTTAGAGCCCCCCAAAATAAAGTCTAACACTGTTTCCATTGTTTCCTATCTATTTCCCATGAAGTAATAGGACCAGATTTACGTTAAACACTGCTAATTCCTCAGTGTTTGCCTTTTGAAATAATATCGTTGCACCATATTCCTTGCAGAATTAACACAGTAAAACTCTCATACCTTTATTAAATGAGTGTCTTCAAATCCACCTCACCACTTAAGGCCATATGTGTGTGTATAAATGTGTATATAACCAGGTGGCTCAGTGGTAAAGAATCCACCTGCCACTGCAGGAGACATAAGAGACATGGGCTTTATCCCTGGGTCAGGAAGATCCCCTAGAGTAGGAAATGACAACCCACTCCATTATTCTTGCCTGGGAAATCCCATGGACAGAGGAGCCTGGCAGGCTATGGTCCATGAGGTTGCAAAGAGTGAAAGAATCAGTCACAAAAGTCGGACATGACTGTATGAACACACAAACCCAACTACACATTACATCACCATGGGAACTTTAAAAGATACACAAATTCATAGAACCCTCAACAAACATTTGGAAGATGAGGCATCATGATAAAGTAGAAAAACACTAGAACTACATAGAGGCTTGATTAAAGTTACCCTTCTGCCACTAATTGGGGTAACTCACCTGATTTTCTGAGCATTACTTTCCTACAAAAGCAGAATAATATTATAGTATCCACCTTTCATAAATATGGAGGATTGAATGAAATAAGAAATGTATTAATACAAACCCTGGCACTTGATGATAGTTCAACTAGTGATAGTGAATTGTCTATTAATTTTATTTGGGGTCATGCCTAAAGGTTTTAAAAGCTCCTTTGATTTTCAATGTTATTTAAATAACAGTATCCTAAATACTCAGGCAGAATTCATCAATTTTCTTGATAACCATTCTTTAAATAACATTAACTGCTAATCCTTATGCTTCCAGGAGTTATAGTGGTTGAAAGTGGTGAGTTTCTTGCTTCCAAAGTGTCATGGTTATGGCACAGATTCAACCCTTGGCTCTTAATGCTTGCTCCTTTTGAAGTTCCTCCAGAGAAAGAAAACCACACCTAAGGAAGAGTGCTCTAATTTAGTCATACCCTGGGGATAATCAGTTAAATCTGGGGTAAGTCACAGAGGGAAGAAGAAATTCAACAGCTCTTTAATGAGAACATATTACATGCAAAGTGACGAAATATCTCACATACCTTTATTTGGCCACATTCTCCCTAGCCCATCTTCCAAGTCTGGCCATTGAAAATTTTTTTATTCTTCTAGGCTAGTATGATGAAAAAAAATTTGATAAGTCAAATCAACTGCTTGAGAAGAATAATATTGAATAGAGGTGTGCAAAAAAAAAGTGAATTCAATCTAGTATTTTCTTTTCTACATGATTAGTACTTGACTCTTCTGATTTTCCAGTTACCTTCATGGGAGTTTCATTGTGTTTAGAATGCATATACAGTGTCCAAACACAATTATTTTAAACAGCTCTAATCTGTGAACAGGGTTTTGTCTACTAATTCTTATGTCATATTAGCTATTTGAAGATTT
>SJYC01098568.1:0-14455 GCA_006408675.1 Madoqua kirkii
GAAATAAGAAATGTATTAATACAAACCCTGGCACTTGATGATAGTTCAACTAGTGATAGTGAATTGTCTATTAATTTTATTTGGGGTCATGCCTAAAGGTTTTAAAAGCTCCTTTGATTTTCAATGTTATTTAAATAACAGTATCCTAAATACTCAGGCAGAATTCATCAATTTTCTTGATAACCATTCTTTAAATAACATTAACTGCTAATCCTTATGCTTCCAGGAGTTATAGTGGTTGAAAGTGGTGAGTTTCTTGCTTCCAAAGTGTCATGGTTATGGCACAGATTCAACCCTTGGCTCTTAATGCTTGCTCCTTTTGAAGTTCCTCCAGAGAAAGAAAACCACACCTAAGGAAGAGTGCTCTAATTTAGTCATACCCTGGGGATAATCAGTTAAATCTGGGGTAAGTCACAGAGGGAAGAAGAAATTCAACAGCTCTTTAATGAGAACATATTACATGCAAAGTGACGAAATATCTCACATACCTTTATTTGGCCACATTCTCCCTAGCCCATCTTCCAAGTCTGGCCATTGAAAATTTTTTTATTCTTCTAGGCTAGTATGATGAAAAAAAATTTGATAAGTCAAATCAACTGCTTGAGAAGAATAATATTGAATAGAGGTGTGCAAAAAAAAAGTGAATTCAATCTAGTATTTTCTTTTCTACATGATTAGTACTTGACTCTTCTGATTTTCCAGTTACCTTCATGGGAGTTTCATTGTGTTTAGAATGCATATACAGTGTCCAAACACAATTATTTTAAACAGCTCTAATCTGTGAACAGGGTTTTGTCTACTAATTCTTATGTCATATTAGCTATTTGAAGATTTTAAGTGACTTTTTCCACTGTACATAGATTTGTCTACATTATTGATGGACAATGATTTCAGATGATAGCTTTCTTCTAAGAATCTTTTAAAAATTTCCTAAAAACATATTTTATTGGAGAAATATATTTAAATTGTGCTTTTTTTTTATGCTTTTGAACTCTGGTGTTGGAGAAGACTCTTGAGAGTCTCTTGGACTACAAGGAGATCCAACCAGTTCATTCTAAAGGAGATCAGTCCTGGGTGTTCATTGGAAGGACCGATGCTAAAGCTGAAACTTCAATACTTTGGCCACCTCATGCGAAGAGCTGACTCACTGGAAAAGACCCTGATGCTGGGAGGGATTGGGTGCAGGAGAAGAAGGAGACGGCAGAGGATGAGACGGCTGGATGGCATCACCGACTTGATGGACATGAGTTTGAGTAAACTCCGGGAATTGGTGATGGACAGGGAGGCCTTGCATGCTGCGATTCATGGGGCTGCAAAGAGTCAGACATGACTGAGCGACTGAACTGATTCTTTAAATTCCACAAATGCAAGTATCTCAAATTATATACTTAAAAAAAACTATTCTGTAAATGTTTAACAGATGTACAGCTTCTTATGAATTAGTTACATGACCAAAAGATACCTTTCACAGAAGAGAAGATGTTTCAGCTGAGTATAGAAGGACCAGCTGGATCTTCATGGGACAGACTGGGGAAGTGTATTTTTGATGAAGGGAACAGTTTTTGCTGAACCTACTAGCAATGTTTGGGGAACTGCCAGGAATAGAATGTGTGTATGTGTGTGTCTTAGAGACAGACGGAGAGAACTTTGATTTTGTTGGGAGGCAAGGTCTTTGCCACAGAAGCAGAGTAGAGTGAGAAATGAAAAAACAGAATCAGGGAAAATACATCAAGGGAAGAGCAGCAGTCAAAGCTGGAGAGGTCAAGTTTGGTTTCGTTTGGTTTTGCTTTTTTTTGTTTCTGCTACTTCATCTTTATTGACATTTGGACATTATATTATTTTGTGTTACTTTTTAGAATACTCCACAAAGTCTTGCTGATAGACAATTTTTTTACTTTTATCTTAATATTCTTGGCACACTCTTAACCCTCGTGGGTATGTACGCTATGTTGAACAACCTGAAGTAAGTTGAAACCTTAAGTTTCTACTCAAAGTCACCAACTGACATCAAGGATTAAGTATTTGGCTTCAGTGATGCTTGGTTTTCCTCCCATAACTATGGCTACTCATTTTCTCTCCAATTTAAAAATTTTTTATTTTATATTGTTTTATTTTTATTGTGGTAAAATGGACTCAACATAAACTTTACCAAATAATCACTTCTAAGTGTACAGTTCAGTGGTGTTGACATTTACATTGTTATATAACCATCACCTCCATCCATCTCCAGAACTATTTTCACCTTGCACAACTAAAACTACTTGCATTAAACCACTCCCCATTTCTCTCTCCTCCCAGTTTCTAACAACTATCATGCTACTTTCTGTCTCTATTAACTTGACTATTCAATGTGTGTGTGTGTGTGTGTATATATATATATATATATATATATATATATATGGAATCATGTAGCGTTTGCTTTTGTGGCTGGCTTTAAAGCTAGTGGAAGTGATGGAATTCCATTTGAGCTATTTCAAATCCTGAAATATGATGCTATGAAAGTACTGTACTCAATATGCCAGCAAATTTGGAAAACTCAGCAGTGGCCACAGGACTGGAAAACCTCAGTTTTCATTCCAATCCCAAAGAAAGGCAATGCCAAAGAATGCTCAAACTACCGCACAATTGCACTCATCTCACATGCTAGTAAAGTAATGCTCAAAATTCTCCAGGCCAGGCTTCAGCAATATGTGAACCGTGAACTTCCAGATGTTCAAGCTGGTTTTAGAAAAGGCAAAGGAACCAGAGATCAAATTGCCAACATCCGCTGGATCATTGAAAAGCAAGAGAGTTCCAAAAAACATCTATTCCTGCTTTATTGACTATTTCAAAGCCTTTGACTGTGTGGATCACAATAAACTGTGGAAAATTCTGAAAGAGATGGGAATACCAGATCATCTAACCTGCCTCTTGAGAAACCTATATTCAGGTCAGGAAGCAACAGTTAGAACTGGACATGGAACAACAGACTGGTTCCAAATAGGAAAAGGAGTATGTCAAGGCTGTATATTGTCACCCTGCTTATTTATGCAAAGTACATCATGAGAAACGCTGGGCTGGAAAAAACACAAGCTGGAATCAAGATTGCCAGGAGAAATATCAATAACCTCAGATATGCAGATGACACCACCCTTATGGCAGAAAGTGAAGAGGAACTAAAAAGCCTCTTGATGAAAGTGAAAGAGGAGAGTGAAAAAGTTGGCTTAAAGCTCAACATTCAGAAAACGAAGACCATGGCATCTGGTCCCATCACTTCAAGGTAAATAAATGGGGAAATAGTGAACACCGTGTCAGACTTTATTTTGGAGGGCTCCAAAATCACTGCAGATGGTGATTGCAGCCATGAAATTAAAAGACGCTTGTTCCTTGGAAGAAAAGTTATGACCAACCTAGATGGCATATTCAAAAGCAGAGACATTACTTTGCCAACAAAGGTCCGTCTAGTCAAGGCTATGGTTTTTCCAGTAGTCATGTATGGATGTGAGAGTTGCACTGTGAAGAAGGCTGAGCGCTGAAGAATTGATGCTCTTGAACTGTGGTGTTGGAGAAAACTCTTGAGAGTCCCTTGGACTGCAAGGAGATCCAACCAGTCCATTCTGAAGGAGATAAGCCCTGGGATTTCTTTGGAAGGAATGATGCTAAAGCTGAAACTTCAGTACTTTGGCCACCTCACGTGAAGAGTTGACTCACTGGAAAAAGCTCTGATGCTGGGAGGGATTGGGGGCAGGAGGAGAAGGGGACGACAGAGGATGAGATGGTTAGATGGCATCACTGACTGGATGGACGTGAGTCTGAGAGAACTCCGGGAATCGGTGATGGACAGGGAGGCCTGGCGTGCTGCAACTCATGGGATCGCAAAGAGTCAGACACGACTGAGCGACTGAACTAAACTGAACTATTTCACTTAGCATAATGTGCTCAAGATTCATCTATAAAAAGAAGATGTGGTGTGTACACATATATACACATATACACACACAATGGAATATTACTCAGCCATTTAAAAGAATGAAATTTTGCCATTTGCAAGAACATGGATAGACTCGCAAGGCATCATGATAAGTGAAATAAGTTAGACAGTGAAAGAGAAATACTGTATATCATTTAGATGTAGGATTAGAAAATTAAAACAAGTTAGTAAATATAATAAAAAGGAATAAAGATAGTAGATTAAGAAGTAATAACTACCACATATACAATAAATAAACCATAAGGATACAATGCACAACTTAGAATGAGGCTAATATAAATTAAATAACCTGCCCAAGATGAACAGGCATAGATTTGAATTCAGGCCTAATCATGCTGAATAGCACTCATTTGCTTATCCACATCCACTTTCCACTTTCTACCCTGCCCTAAGCCTTGCAGGCTAACATATTAGGACTGTGTTACTTGTCTAAGTTTATTACTGGTTTTCTACTGTCTTTGGCCAATGAGAAGCACCAGTAGGAGGTGGGATGGAGGGAGGAGCGTGAGGTTGTTGTATTCATTCTCATAGTTTGTTTCCTGTATGAATTCCCTTGGAGTCACCCAAAAGTTTGCTGTGCTTGTCCACTGAGGCTTTGCACATCCTCTTACCCATAGCCCTTTTTACACAGTGATTTCCCTTCTGGTTCCTGCAGCTACTCCTTCCCCTCACCTACTCAGGCTAGAGGTGCTCACCCAGTTGTTAACAGCTCTGAGATTCTGCACTATTTCTTACAGTTTCCTTAGAACCTGCCAACACCTTTGTAAGTATCCCTGTATTAAACTTTCCTCAAATTACCAAGCTGAGTGTGCCACCTGTTTCCTGTCAGGACCCTGACCTGTATAATAATAACAAAAATCCATCTCTTTTCCACTCCAGTTTGACAAAGTTGCATCATTTTTCCCAATAAGGACAAGATCAGTTTGGGTGCCAGAATGTCTAAATGAGAAAGGAGCAGAAAGCTGGTTGGAACAAAAAGGGTTTGGGGGAGCTATTCTGAAGCTGCATTTGCAGAGGAAGCAGAGCGAGGGTTTTTTGGATTAAATGCTGATCAGATGAATGTTTGTGGGGGCTTACTTTCACTACTGGCCAAGTTTATGTGATGGCAAATTGGTCCACAGATTTATACCCATCAGTCCCATATTGATTCTCAGTATTTATAGGCAAGGCCTTAATGTTTAAGATTAGCATTATAGCCTCTTATACCATTTATAAAGGAAATATACACTTATTTCTTGTGATGAGTTTGCTATTGAACCTAGGGCAACTGACTTTTCCCTACTTATGTCACCTGAAGCCAATGTACCTCAAGGAAATTATGATACATTGTACACTGATTGATGACAGTCTATAAGTTCGCTTTTTCTCTCCAGATAGGTGCCAGATCAATGAAACACTTCATTCATGTACCATTGGTTCTCCAAGAGATTGAAAACCAAATTTTCCCAAGTTCCACATTACTTCCACTCATGGACTATGCCCCAGAGGCACAGGAAATGCTCAAGAGTTTCTGGTTCAATATAGTTTTCATCAGCACATGTGAGAAAGGCTCTGACACCATTCAAAAAAGCCAGGGGATTTGTAGGCCTAGCACTTAGAACTTCATCAAAAAGCATTTGCTGGTGCCAAAAAGTACACATTGGCAATGAACTTTCCTTCTGCCTCTGACCACCTCACAATTCTGAGTAGGAACATTTCATTCCCACTATTGCTGGGTTCACAAGCTCGGTAGAGGAAACAGAAAAAGAGAGCAGGCCATCAGTTTTTATAACAGGGGCCACCCCTGAGGCCACTTCAGGGAACTCCTTCAAAGGGAACCTGCATCTGGAAAGGTAGACTTACTGTTGTCTGTAAAATTTTTGCTCCAAGAGAAGTCGCCAATAATGAACTGGTCGCCAACAATGAATTGAAACCCATAGATTTTAACTCAGTTGATATTTCCAACTGTTCAGCCTATTTTTCACCACAAAGTCAAGCCAACCACACATTTAGGTAGTTTGAGCTTCAAGAGAGGAGAGATCAAATACCTTTTGTTCCCAATAGGCTAACTATTCTAAATAGCAACACCCTAGATTGGCATGCTGGGGCACAGTCACAAGCCATAGTTTGATTTTTAAACCAATGCCAGAAATGGAAAGGAAACACACACACACACAGACACACAGACACACACACACACACACACACACACACACACACACACACACACACACACAAAGCTCTACTGTGTTGTAGAAGCAGCCAGAGTGTTTAGCATTAAAGGAGATATTTGATTCATGTTGAGTTTTATTCATAGGCTGGTATATCACTTTGTTTCTAATATTTTCCATGTAATGCACTGTCTACATCTGTGTGTGTGTGTTTGTGTTCCACTCAAATTTCTTGGTCTTTATGACTATAGGGATCTGGTCTGCAATATTTTTCTGGTATCTATCTCTCTTCTGTTCCTTGTAGAACTGACTCCATTGTTTTCATGAGCTGGAAAATCTGGATCTGATCTTTGAGAGAAGGATTTGGAACATAACGATTCTGCCTTTTAATGAAAAGATTAACAATGCTTTGGAGCTGAATAGCCCTGTATTTGTTTAGAATGGGTCTCTTGTATTTTGCTCTTTCGAAGAGTAACTAACAATACCAAAACTTGTCCCAGATTTATATACCATTCCAATCCCCTCGCCCGTATTCTAAATAAAGGTGGTATGACTATATGTTTGAAATAGAAATGACTCCAGTGTGCTATGGCTTTGTTTATAAAAATGAATGCTAGACATTTTCTTGGATCTTTGCAAGAAATGACATCCTATACTGATGCCCTTTTGTAATCACAACCCTAACCACTTCCAGCCCCTGGTATTGTATTGCAGCATTTGATGATGTTTAGTTTTACAGTTATTAAAGAACCCTGTCCCGCTTGATTATCCTTTTTCCTGCACTGCTGGCCGAGCACATATCATCCTCGTCTATACAGGATTACACACACTTGCACTGATTTTGCTGGCTGAGAGTAGGGGATGCAGTCTGGCCAGGATCCTCAGTCGGTCCTTTCCCTAATTTGGTACTACTGTCAGCCTGTCCCTGGAAACACTGTGACATTCTACTTGCTCACTGGGGGAGGGGACAAAGGGGGACCCATTGCTGAGGAAATAGAGCACGTTTATTTACCCCGCTGCTACACACAGATGAACAAGGCCAAAACAAATCATGGCCCAGCATGGTGAACACTGCTGAAACCTGACATTTATTCTGTCTGGGACTCCTGCCTCGTGAGACCCAAATCAACAAGGACAATCCTCTCTTCCCTTTTCTCCTCCATTTCCCTTCTACTTCTAAATACATCAGTTATCAATCCAGGCACTTTTTTTTTTTTTGGCTGCATTTGTGATCTAACTTCCCTGGCCAGTGATGGAACCGATCCTCCCTGCAGTGAAAACACTGAGTCTTTAACTACTGGATGGCCAGGAAAGTCCCAATCTGGACACTTTAGAAGAAAGAAACTTTAAGAGATCGAGAATATTGAAAGTTACCTTCGAGATCATCTAGTCTATTGACTTTCAAACTGCTCTGAAGAGCTCCAGCATCTCCCAGAGGAGTCTAGGGTTGGTATTTCTCTCTAGCTCCTCCTCAAGCAGAGGAGAAAAAGAGGTGGGGCTCCAGGGCTTCATCTCCCCCAGTACCTTCCACTGAGGCAGCTCTGCTTTGATTTGTCTATATACTAAGGTTCCTGAGACCATTACCTTTACAGAAAGAATTGCATATTTTCCCACAAAAGTTTGGGAACTACCTGGAGAAGGGAATGGCAACCTACTCCAGTATTCTTGCCTAGAGAATTCCATGGACAGAGGAGCCTGGTGGGCTACAGTCCATGGGGTCACAAAGAGTTGGATACGACTTTGCCCATGTGTACTGAACTGTAACTTCCTCCAATTTTAAAGGAAAACTGGAGAAGGAAATGGCAACTCACTCCAGTGTTCTTGCCTGGAGAATCCCAGGAATGGGGGAGCCTGGTGGTCTGTCGTCTATAGGGTCACACAGAGTCGGACACGACTGAAGTGATTTAGTTGTAGTAGTAGGGGATGGAGAAAGGAGTGGTTCCAAAATTCCAGTAAGTGGGATAAGGACCAGTGAGTTCCAGCTTCTTAGCCCCAGTTTTCCTCACACATCTCTCACTCCTCTGGAACAATGAAGTTAATCCAACACCACGTGGATCTCTAGGCTTCCCCTGTGGCTCACCAGTAAAGAACCTGCTTGGCAATGAGTGGAGACTCCGGTTCCATCCCTGGGTCAGGAAGATCCCCTGGAGAAGGAAATGGCGACCCACTCCAGTATTCTTGCCTAGAGAATCCCATGGACGAGGAGCCTGGCAGGCTACACTCCATGGGGTCGTAAAAAGTCAAACAGGACTTAGCAACTGAACTACAATAACAACGTCAATCTGCAGCAATAATATGCTGCTCCTACTGCTGCTAAGTCGCTTCACTCTGTGCGACCCCAGAGATGGCAGCCCACCAGGCTGCCGCATTCCTGGGATTCTCCAGGTAAGAACACTGGAGTGGGTTGCCATTTCCTTCTCCAATGCATGAAAGTGAAATGTGAAAGTGAAGTTGCTCAGTCGTGTCCAACTCCTAGCGACCCCATGGACTGCAGCCTACCAGCCTCCTCCATCCATGGGATTTTCCAGGCAAGAGTCCTGGAGTGGGGTGCCATTGCCTTCTCTGGCAGCAATACTGTAAAAAGCCATTTTCCCTCCTGTGTTTTATAACAACTCTTCCCTTGTCAAGTAAAGGGGCCCAGTGGAGAGGTCATCCTCACCACGCTGGGAGGTGGCAGGTTATGGAGGCCAGTTTCCCACCTCTAGATATCTGGCCTTGAATTACAAGAGAAGATGTATTTAAAGCAGACAAAGTTTGGAGTTGGGCAGTACTAGCAGCCAAGGGTCTGAGAGGAGTCCTTAGATTTGCCCTGAGAAAACTCCACCCCCTCCCCACCCCCTACCCCCAACACCAGCAGTTAGTGACAGGACATGTCTTCTTTCCCAGCTTCTGAGAAGATCGAGTCTGAGGGAGGTTTCACTGCCACTCCTCCCAGGAGAGCCAGGCTGGCTGGTACGTGCCCCCTCCCCTCTCTTTGTCCCTCTCTGCGCCAGGCCCTTCCCCCCTCCCAGGCTGGGGTTAATTAACTCAGAAGTTCAGCTTTCAGCCACCTTCTGACACATCCAGTGAAAAGAGCATCTCTGCTCCGTCATAAATATTCATGGAGTGCCGTGGTGCCTCCTCAAGTCCCTTCCCAGGTGAAAACGATGCCTTTGAAAATGATTACGGCCATCATTGGCTCAGAAACAGCCCAGATTTTCCTCATTCGGGGTCTAGAAAAATCTCTGTTCAGCAGAAAGTGCTGGCCTGGCTGAGAATTCGAAGGATTCTGACTGAGGCACAGGCAAAGAGAAAAGGTCAGGCTCCCTCCCGGGCCTGGGAGGAAATTCAGTCCAGAGGAAACCCAGGAAACTCAGAATAATCCCATTAAGACTCACTCTTTGGGAACTCCGCGCTTTTATTGCTGGGGGCCAGGTTCCATCGTTGGTCGAGGAACTAGAATCCCACAAGCCCCTTCAGTAGAGTCCCACTTTGTGACCTGATGGACTGTAGCCCACTAGGCTCCTCTGCCCATGGGATTCTCCAGGTAAGGTACTGGAGCCGGTTGCCATGCCTTCTTCCAAGGAATCTTCCGACCCAGGGATAGAACCGGGGTCTCTTGCATCTCCTGCATTGACAGGTGGGTTGTTCATCACTAGACTCCTGGGAAGCCCCAAAGTAGCAGTTGTTTCCACTGGGTTTGGAGCGGAAGACCTCTCTCGTGATAGGCGACTGTGATTACCAATTAGGGGAAAGCATCTTGGCAAAAAGATTAAATTGTGTCCCCGACAGTATAGTCCATGGGGTCACAGAGTCGAACACTACTGAACAACTTTCACCTTCCGAAGGGAAAGAGAAAGAACAGCGCCCTGAAAGAACTTCTTCCTTACTCTACTTTCTGCTTCAAATCTGAGAGAAGATCAGCCAGTAAAGCGAACCCAAATTCCAGTCAGGCAGGGAGCCGGAAGTCAGACCCTCGGAACCGGAAGTCAGAGCCTTGCACCCGATAGCACAAGAGGAAGCCCTGAGATCCCGGTCTGTGTGTAGAAAAAGGCTGATGAGGGTCTGAGGGCACAATGAGCAGAAAGACAGAGGCTTCAGATATCCCCAGAGAAAATCTTGCAGGCAGAAGTAAGGAGCATTCTAAGGCAGTCATCTTCTGTTTGTGAAGAAAAAAATGTACATTCTGCTTGCATTATCTAGGTGGCTGAGTTCAAAGTGAAGGTTTTGCCTTTGAGTGTGGCATCTAGTTCTTAAGATGATTTTCCTTCTCCTTTGAATGGTACAGGGGATAAAGCAACTTGGTCTCCCATCCTCTTTTTGTCCATCCATCTCTCACTTTGGAATTTTTCTCTTTCCTTTCTTCTGCTGCCGTAAATAACCATCTTACCTTAATGCCCTGTGTTAGAGCTGCCAAACAGGAGTTTAAGAGGTTTACTGCTCCTCTTACTTTCCATTTGAGGATCTTAAAGATGATTCTTAAGATGAAAAATTATTTTCTTTGTGCTTTCATTTGGACAGAGACAGAGTTTGAGGCTCTGTTAATGGTCCAACAAAGTGGGAGGGCGATGATTGTTTCCTGGCATCCAGGTGCAGAAAGATTCAGAAATGCGCCCTTAATTCTAACACAATCAAGTGATGGGGGTTAGGTGATAGGGTTGGAGGGTGGCTGTTTTCAGTTTCTCCCTTGCTGTTCATGGCTGCCAAGCATCCATTCCTTCTTTACCTGTCCTGCCACTATGAGTCATCAAAAAATCACACTTTTACAGGAAAGCAGATTTTCTAAAGATGGTAAATTGATTATAGCACTTTTGTCTGGTCATTTGTTTTAGAGTTTTATGCGTAGTTTCCATTCAAAATGCTCTTTAGCCTGTCATGCTGTCAAATGGAGGGTATAGATAAAGACATGTGTTTGCATTTATGTGTCAGCTCCTGACATTTGTATTTATTTGTACATATGCATTTTGTTTGTTCAAATAAATGTTTCATCAGATGTAGAGTACAGTAGGGAGACACAGAGAAGGAGTTGGTACGATTTAAAACCAAGTGAAATACTTCTCCATAAGACCTGGAATTTGGGCTTCTGGTTAATTGTAAATATGATCTGGAGGAAAAAGTAGCACATCAGGGACCTAAGGTCTGTATTTATCTTTTAATGTTATTGTTATATTATACAGTTTACTGCATAAATAATTGAAATGATAGTAATAACAATTTAGGGACCATTCAACTGTTGTGTGCACTGTATTTCCTTGATACTTACTTTTCTGAACTGTGCAGAGCCATGATTTCCTGTTTAATGAATACACAGTGGTAAATTAAAAGTAAACATTTTTTTCAGATGGATAAAATCTGTTTTTAATTCATTGCACTTAAAAGCACCCTTCATCATTTGTCCATTAAAATCAACAGTCCTACAACATGGTCTCACTGTATAGCACAGGTAACTACATTCAATATCCGGGGATAAACCATAATGGAAAAAATGTGAAATAGAATATATATATATATATGTATAGCTATCTCACTTTGCTATACTTTAGAAATTAAACCCAACATTGTAAATTAAATAAATCAACAGTCCTAAAGATAAACTTTTCATGCTGTCTTTATAGTATTTGTTTTAAAACTTCAAATTTAATATGATATTACTAGAAAGAAAAAAGAATGCCTGAATATTTAATGATACTAATTGAAGCTGAATGGATATAGATTGCTGGGTTTACCTCAATATTTGGCTACATATTTAAAGCATAATTGAAAATATAAAAGCTAAGAATATTAAGGTAATAATTTTCACAGGTGCAAGGGAGAATAGTGGTCAATGCAGGATTAATATTTTCATACTCTATGAAGAAAACTTTTCACTGCTGGAGGTCTTATTATTCTTGGTTTAATAAATGAACCATTATACTGAAATGAGTTCCTTGAGGGTATGCATAATAACTCATTCATCTTTGTATCTCCACGGTCTAACTGTAGTAGATGCTCAAGAAACATTTATTGAATGATTTCAGTGAATACCAGTTTGCCTTTAAATATTCCTTTCTCCCCTTTTCCTCCTCTGAGGGAAAATTGGAAGAGGAAGGAAGAGACTAGAGTTAGATAAAATTGACTTTATTTTTCTGGGCTCCAAAATCACTGCAGATGGTGATTGCAGCCATGAAATTAAGAGATGCTTACTCCTCAGAAGGAAAGTTATGATCAACCTAGACAGCGTATTACAAAGCAGAGACATTACTTTGTCAACAAAGGTCCATCTAGTCAAGGCTATGTTTTTTCCAGTGGTCATGTATGGATATGAGAGTTGGACTATAAAGAAAGCTAAGCACCAAAGAATTGATGCTTTTGAACTGTGGTGTTGGAGAAGACTCTTGAGAGTCCCTTGGACTGCAAGGAGATCCAATCAGTCCATCCTAAAGGAAATCAGTCCTGGGTGTTCTAATATAGCCACACTCACTTGATTACATGTATGGATGTGAGAGTTGGACTGTGAAGAAGGCTGAGTGCCGAAGAATTGATGGTTTTGAACTGTGGTGTTGGAGAAGACTCTTGAGAGTCCCTTGGACTGCCAGGAGATCCAACCAGTCCATTCTGAAGGAGATCAGCCCTGGGTGTTCTTTGGAAGGAATGATGCTAAAGCTGAAACTCCAGTACTCTGACCACCTCATGCGAAGAGTTGACTCATTGGAAAAGACTTTGATGCTTGGAGGGATTTGGGGCAGAAGGAGAAGGGGATGACAGAGGATGAGATGGCCGGATGGCATCACTGACTCGATGGATGTGAGTGTGAGTGAACTCCGGGAGTTGGTAATGGACAGGGAGGCCTGGAGTGCTGCAGTTCATGGGGTTGCAAAGAGTTGGACACGACTGAGCGACTGAACTGAACTGAACTAACTGATTACACCTCATCTCTAGTTACTGTCAAGTTATAATGGCAGAGATAAAGTCCTGAGACAAACCATGTACACACAAATTCAAAATATGTACTATGTGACCTTTTCTAGAAAGTTTGCCAACTACAGGGAGAGAAACCACCCTGTTCTTGTAAGTTCAGGTTAAGGGAAATATTAATTTCATATTTACATACCACATGAGATATTTTCCCAGTGAGAAATACATAGCATAGTCAAAAAAAAAAACAACAGTAAAGAAGCAGATAGTAGTAGTGGGAGAATGATATATGGTATTTGGAGGAATATCCAGTTTCATTTAACTGATAGTAATAAATATGAAACTCAAGAACCTCCAGTGCTTCTGGGATAACTTCTAGAATAGGCATACCTCAGAGATACCACAACTTCAATTTCAGATGACTACAATAAGGTGAATATCAAAATAAAGCAAGTCACAATAATTTTTTTGGTTTCCTACTCCACATAAAAGTTCTGTTTATACTCTACTGAACTCTATTAAGTGTGCAATAACGTTATGTCTTTAAAAATACATATACCTTAGTTAAAAATACTTTGTTGCAAAACAGGTTAAACATCATCTGATAGCTCAAGGGATCCTACAATCCTTCAATTTCCAAAAAGTATAAAATCTGTAAAGCATAATAAAATGAGGTATGTTTGTATTTCTATTAAGATGTTGACTTACCTTTAACATTCCCAACTTTCCTACAGCAAGTATAACTGACTAAAGCCTGACTTTGTTAACAGATCAGGCCCTGAATATTCTTGCTGAATAGAATCCCCCGAAGCAACTATTGCACAACTAATTTCAGAACTCAACAGATAGAATCATCTCTTATTTCAAGTGTTTCTCCAGCATTGTTCACACAAAACAACATTAGGCAGATATGAGATTCATGGCCTTTTTTTATGCTTTGCCTATCTTTGCCTAGAAGTACTGCAGGAAAAGAAATATAGCTAAGTGTTTGGATATCCCGCCCTCTTCTAACCCAGCCAAAAATAAAAAAGCATTGTTTTTGCATAACACTAAAAAAAAAAAAAGTCAGAGGTCTTTGTTTTTTGCAAGTGAAAATGATAAGTGCTCTTTTAAAATACTGTTAATCTGTTTTTGTTTCTCAAAAGCAAAATAGCTCCATTTATTAGATGGATTGTGAGAAACTATTACATGCTTTGTTGCTAGTTTTAAGAGTCTGGGAAACCACAGTTTTAACTGAGTATAAACTTGATTAAAAGTGGATTTTAGACAAGGCTGGGCAAATGTCTTCTCTTATAATATTAACTCTTGATTTATCTCCTAAAATAAACTGGATTTTATTTATTTGTAGAGAAGAATTTATTTTCAAAAATTTTACTTCCTAGATAATGGAAACTTAGGTTCACATTAGCTACTTTCTCAATAATTGGTACTTTTTTGACAAGCAAATAATTTGATTGGCAAT
>SJYC01098569.1:0-11342 GCA_006408675.1 Madoqua kirkii
ACGAACAGAGATCATTCTGTCATTTTTGAGATTGCATCCAATACTGCATTTTGGACCCTTTTGTTGACCATGATGGCTACTCCATTTGTTCTAAGGGATTCCTGCCCACAGTAGTAGATATAATGGTCATCTGACTTAAATTCACCCATTCCAGTCCATTTTAGTTTGCTGCTTCCTAGAATGTCGACATTCACTCTTGTCATCTCCTGTTTGATTGCTTCCAGTTTGCCTTGATTTGTGGACCTAACATTCCAGGTTCCTATGCACCAGTCACATCCACAACTGGATATTCTCCAGTGATCTCCAGTAGCGTGTTGAGCACCTACTGACCTGAGGAGTTCCCCTTTCAGTATCCTATCATTTTGCCTTTTCATACTGTTCATGGGGTTCTCAAGGCAAGAATACTGAAGTGGTTTTCTATTCCCTTCTCCAGTGGACCACATTCTGTCAGACCTCTCCACCAGGACCTGCCCATCTTGGTTTGCCCCACACGGGATGGCTTAGTTTCATTGAGTTAGACAAGGCTGTGGTCCGTGAGATTAGATTGACTAGTTTTCTGTGATTATGGTTTGTGTTTCTGCCCTCTGATTCCTATCGCAACATCTACCATCTTATTTGGGTTTCTCTTACCTTGGATGTGGGGTATCTCTTCATGGCTGCTCCAGCAAAGTACAGCTGCTGCTCCTTACCTTGGATGAGGGGTATCTTCTCACTGCCGCCCCTCCTTACCTTGAACGTGGAGTAGCTCCTCTCGGCCCTCTTGTGCCCGTGCAGCCACCAAAGAGGAGGATGAGATTAGGAAATATTTGAAAGAATGGTTAAAATATACTGTATTCTTTAAAGCTGATAAAAGATGGTGTAATATGCAACAGCAGGTTACAAAGTAGTTTCTGAAGTTATTGATAATCTCATGTAAGATCAGATGACTGTTTATAAAAGGTGAATGTGAATGTTAAGGAAGCAAATATTTACCTTAACATGAGTGAAAATTGGCAATGAATTAGGTAAAATTTGCCTTGAATCAGGAATGTGAAGTGGTCCTGTTACAGAAATGAAACTCACTAAAACCTGAGCAGTTTTAACAGTGATTTGTGGTTTCTCAAGGAAACACTGTGAAGTCAAGTGTGCCTTAGGAAGCATCACTATGAATAAAGCTAGTGGAGGTGATGGAATTCCAGTTGAGCTAGTTCAAATCCTAAAAGATGATGCTGTGAAAGTGCCACACACAATATCCCAGCAAATCTGGAAAACTCAGCAATGGTCACAGGACTGGAAAAGGTCAGTTTTCATTCAAATCCCAAAGATGGGTAATGCCAAAGAATGTTCAAACTATAGCACAATTGCATTCATCTCACATGCTAGCAAAGTAATACTCAAAATTCTCCAAGCCAGGCTTCAACAGTGAGTGAACCATGAACTTCCAGGTGTTCAAGCTGGATTTAGAAAAGGCAGAGGAACCAGAGATCAAATTGCCAAAATCTGTTGGATCGTTGAAAAAGCAAAAGAGTTCCAGTAAAACATCTATTTCTGCTTTGTTGAATATGCCAAAGCCTATGACTGTGTGGATCACGACAAACTGGAAGATTCTTCAAGAGATGGGTATACCAGAGCACCTGATCTGCCTCTTGAGAAATCTGTATGCAGATCAAGAGGCAACAGAACTGGACATGGAACAACAGACTGGTTGCAAATGGGGGAAGGGGTGTGTCAAGGCTGTATATTTTCACCGTGCTTATTTAACTTATATGCAGCCTACATCATGAGAAATGCTGGGCTGGTTGAAGCACAAACTGGAATCAAGATTGCCATGAGAAATATCAATAAGCTCAGATATGTAGATGACACCACCCTTATGGAAGAAAGCGAAGAAGAACTAAAGAGTGAAAAAGTTGGCTTAAAACTCAACATTCAGAAAACAAAGTCATGGCATCTGGTCCCATCACTTCATGGCAATAGATGGGGAAACAGTGGAAATAGTGACAAACTATTCAGGGGCCTTCAAAATCACTGCACATGGTGACTGCATCCATGAAATTAAAAGACGCTTGCTCTTTGGAAGAAAAAGTATGACCAACCTAGACAGCATATTAAATAGCAGAGACATTACTTTACTGGCAAAGGTCTGTCAAGTGAAATCTATGGTTTTTCCACTAGTCATGTATGGATGTGAGAGTTGGACTATAAAGAAAGCTTAGTGCTGAAGAATTGATGCTTTTGAACTGTGGTATTGGAGAATACTCTTGAGAGTCCCTTGGACTGCAAGGAGATCCAACCAGTCCATCCAGAGGAAATCAATCTTGAATATTCATTGGAAGGACTGATGCTGAAGCTGAAACTCCAATACTTTAGCCACCTGTTGTGAAGAGCTGACTCATTTGAAAAGATCCTGATGCTTTGAAAGGTTGAAGGCGGGAGGAGAAGGGGACAACAGAGGATGAGATGCTGGGATAACATCACTGACTCAGTGGACATGAGTTTAGTAAACTCCGGGAGTTGCTGATGGACAAGGAGGCCTGAAATACTGCAGTCCATGGGGTCGCAAAGAGTTGAACATGACTGAGCTACTGAACTGAACTGGAGGAAACACAGAGTTTTCTTTCCTAGTCTGTATTCAGTGAATCTGTTTTTGACTCATAATATTGTATAAATTAATAATTTACGTGTTTTCTTGAAAGCTGTCTAGTGACACACCTCACGTGTGTGCTCAGTTACACCCTACCTTTGCAGCTCCATGGACTGTGGCTTATCAGGCTTTTGTGTCCATGGGATCCTCTAGGCAAGAATACTGGAGTGGGTTGCCTTTCTCTTCTCCACTGGTTCTTCCTGATCCAGGGATTGAACCTGGGTCTCCTGCATTGCATGCAGATTCTTTACCTCTGAGCCACCAGGGAAGCTCTTTAGATATTATCAAGTCAGTTAATTTCTTATATCTCTTACATATATACTGAAAAAGTTGGCCCTATTAAAAAAATATTCTTCTATATTCCACCAGATAATCAAAGCTTACTATACCAGAAATAACCAAGATTTTGAGTAAATTCTTTTCTGTTTCATTCATGTTAGTTATTTTTATGAAGTACATATTAACCACTAGTCATGGTATTAACAATTATTGTTCTTGCTATATCTATATTAGAAGTGATAGGTGATATAGTTACCAAATTGATTTAAAGAGTATGGTGGCTCCCCCATTTACTGTGAGTAGTAGCATGGAAAAACAGTTGGCACTTCTGAACAGCCCTATGCCTGCAGTAGGCAGTGATTAATTTTAAAGTTATTTTATTACTTTCAAATGAAATGAGAAATCTACCTTGTTTCTTACTATGAGCTCTTTATTAATTCACAGTTTATCCTCCTTTGGTGATTATCATGATTCATGTATCACTGCCTGACTTGTATTATATATCCAGTTGCCATTATATAATGGTGGGAATTTGATATTTCTCATTACAGTAGAATTATGTTTCTTTTATACAGTAAAGGAGGCTTCTGTATTTCAGGAAGCAAATTATGAATACTTAACAAATAGAAACATGTTACTGAACAGATCTTCCCATTAAATTTTGTTGTACTTAGATTTTGAAACTCAGTTAAACTCAGCACATTGTTAACACAGGTAATAAATTTGATCCTCTGGTATGAACCAGATCCTGTGAGAAGTCATGGAGAGTATCTGTACCCTTGAGGAGCCTTACTTGCTCAGTCATGTCCAACTCTTTGCGACCCCATGAATTGTAACCCACCATGCTTCTCTGTCCATGGGATTCTCCAGGCAAGAATACTGGAGTGTGTTGCCATTCCCTTCTCCAAGGGATCTTCCCAACCCAGGGATCTGGGTCTCCCACATTGTAGGTGGGTTCTTTACTGTCTGAGCCACCAGGTATGTTCCATATCCTTGAGGAATGTGTGACTTAATAGGGTTTCTACTACGTTTTATGTCAAACAGAATGCATTCAGTAGAAACTATATAAAGAGTGTATATATTATATGTAGTTATTTTGAATATATTATACACGTATGTATTATATATACTGTGTATTCCCTAGTAGCTCAGACAGTAAAGACTCTGCCTGCAATGCTGGAGACATAGGTTCAGTCCCTGGGTCAGGGAGGTCCTCTGGAGAAGGAAATGGCAACCCATTTCAGTATTCTTGCTTGGGAAATCTCATGGACAGAGGAACTTGGTGGGCTGCAGTCCACAGGGTTGCAAAGAGTTGTAAATGAGTGAGCGACACGACCACACATAGCTGGCTGCTGTGTTAAAAGTGGATGAGGGTTGGAGGGGACAGAAGAGAATCAGGGAGACCACTGAAGCTGCTGTTACAATATTGTCATGTTTGAAAGAAAATTTTAATCAGTAAATATCAAATGAATGAATTTTACTTCTGATATCTGAAACAGAGAATAGTTTTGGTTGATTCCAGGAAATAACTAATCTTTGCAGGCAGCTAGTGAAATCTGCCTGTGTGTGCTCATACTGAGAATTCTGTCCTACCCCGTTTTTCACAGCAAGTATCTTATCCTCATATTGCCTCCGTTTCACCAAAGCACTCACCTTGCAGAGTTGTTATAGGATAATAATAATCATCAAGTTATTATTGTACCAGTTTGCATTTATTTATTAGGCAGAGACTGTGGTGAGTGTTTTACACTCATTATCTCATATCAGTTTCCCAAACAACGCCATCAGTTAGGTGATATAAATGGCCCCCTTTTACAAACAAGGAAACCGAAGCATGACCCCACCTAAGAAATGATTCCTCCAATGCCTGATAGGAAAAGCCAGAAAATAGTTTCAGAAAACTGCTTGGGATATTCCTTCATTGGCAGCTAAGGAGACAAGCAGAGACAGATGGAGCCTGCCTGATGACCTTGGCTGAGTTCCGAGCTTGATGCCCACCCCAGGAAGTGGCATGCTCGCTGGATGCAGCTTCCCCATCCCTCCTGGGGTGCTGTCCTCAGTCCCTGTGCTGAAGATCCACCCTCCCCGCCTCGGGACTCACCCTTCTCAGAAGAAAAGGAGGCAGATAATAGTTCTGCCTCTGGGATTAAGGTTTTGGTGGAATTCCGGCCTGGGCTCCCTTAATGACTGGCCTTGGAATCGGCCTGGTCCTTCCCCTCCTCCCTGGTTTCTGGGACTTCTCCTCCTACTCCTCAGTCAGGTCAGGAGGAAAAAGATTCTTCAGTTATTTCTGGAACTCTTTTCTCTTTGTCGTCTTTTCCATTTCATCGCATTTGGGGAAAACCCACACATGTCTGACCTCTCTGTTTCTTCAAAGAAACATTTTTCCCTTTCTCAGTTAAAAATGCCTGGCCCAGAGGCTAACACTTTATCTATTTCAAGAGCTCCTTAATAAGAAACAAAGAATTCTAAGAGTAGGTTATTGTATCTGCCTTGTTCTGATCTGTGTTGAGAATCTCAACACTGTTTGAAACCCCTTCAAAGATAATTGCTGGCATTTACTCCTTTTGTTTTATAGCAGTGTTAGCCTATACATCAGAGGGAAAGTACATTTTACATTTACCTCATATAGCACAATAAAAATTTCACCAGTACAGACTTAGGTGGAAAGATTAACATTCTATATTTTATGAGACTAATCTTGCTTCCCAAGTTTGAGTTTCAACTTGCCATTTAATTACAAATAGACTTGTCAAATAGAGTGTAGAATACACAGTTAAGTTTGAATTTCAAGTCAACAATGAATTTTTTTAGTATAAGTGTGATGCAATGTTTGTATTTTTATTTGCCAAATCTGGCAACCCTAAATATAACTTTAATTATAAAGCTATTTTAGGTAAAAGTTTAAAGGTTGAGTGATGAAAACGGTGGGCTTCCCTAGTGGTTCAGTGGTAAAGAATACAATGCAGGAAACGCAGTTTTGATCCCTGGGTTGGCAAGATCCCCTGGAGAAAGAAATGGCAACCCACTTCAGTATTCTTGCCTAGGAAATCCCATGGATTGGGGAGCCTGGTTGGCTACAGTCCATGGGGTTGCAGAATTCGGCATGATATAGTGACTTAACAACAAAGGAAAAACGTATTAAAATATCTCTAATTAGTTTACATAATCACAATAATGAAGTGATGGTCCCTGATATATTTCCAGGGTCACATCCCTTGGTCCCTGTTAACACAGACTCATCTAAGCTCTTGCTACCACTGAAGATACTCCCACATCACTCTGCTGTGCCTCTGGCCTCAGTCCTGGACCTACTGCCGTGAGTCTCTGCTCTGGGGTCAGCTAGACCCTCTCTGATGTCTCCCATGTCCTTGCTGGGTAACATGCAGGTGTCTGAGGTCCCTTCCACGTCACAAACTTGGGAAAGAGACTCAAAACCATTGTTTCGGGTCCTTTCTTGACCTTCTTAGTGGCTGGAGATCACTTTGGCCACGTAGCTTGCCATGGAGACCTCTGCAAGGTTACAGATGGAACGAGGATGTACACGTGTTCCTATTGCTTATAGCTCCTGTTCACTCTTTCTGGACTCTTCTGCCACCAGCCCTCTTGGAGTTCATGCCTAATGGAAGTTTGAGGGAAAAAAGGCTGTGGATTCTGGAATCCTGCCCTGTATTTTTGTGCCTGTTTTCTTTCTTCCTCCCAACACAGAGGGCACCTTCCTGTCAGTAGTAATAACCTGTATATATATTTAGCCTCCTTACTCTCCAGAAATGGCTTAATGCTTTGCTTTTCAGTGTAAAATGAGCTTTTAAAAATGAGTATTTTTCCATTTCAACATACCTATGCTTTTAAGACACAATGAAGATTCAAGAAAACCATCTCTCAGACTCAATGACCCTTTATTTCAGGTAGTATTATCCTTCCTATTGAAAGAAGGGAAACCATAGAAAAAGCTTCACTGCAATGGGATTTTTCAGGAAGGAAGTGAAGTCATTCAGTTGTCTCTGACTCTTTGAGACCCCATGGACTGTAGCCCACTAGGCTCCTCCATCCATGGAATTCTCCAGGCAAGAATACTGGAGTGGGTTGCTGTTTCCTTCTCCAGGGTATCTTCCTGACCCAGAGATCGAATCCAGGTCTCCCACATTGCAGATAGAGGCTTTGCCATCTGAGCCACCAGGGAAGTCCATTGCAAAATTACTTTTTAGACCCTCCATAATCTAGCCTTCGTTATGTGAGTTCAGGTGTGTGTGAGCTTGGGGGGCTTCTTCCTTCGTCTCTGTCTCTCATGCAGGCACAGATGCATTCTCTTCTCTCTTTTTATCTCCAGGGTATCTTCCTGACCCAGAGATCGAATCCAGGTCTCCCACATTGCAGATAGAGGCTTTGCCATCTGAACCACCAGGGAAGTCCATTGCAAAATTACTTTTTAGACCCTCCATAATCTAGCCTTCGTTATGTGAGTTCAGGTGTGTGTGAGCTTGGGGGGCTTCTTCCTTCGTCTCTGTCTCTCATGCAGGCACAGATGCATTCTCTTCTCTCTTTTTCCTTGGAGGCTGTATAATTGTGTGTACATAATTAAAGAAGCGACTGTATTAGAGAAGCACAAAATCATTTGAAAGGTTAAATAGTCTGGTGCTGAAGTTTGAGATAAATTGCAAATTCAGGCTTCTCTGTTCTAATACCTACCCACCCCAGTATCCTAGCCTGGAGAATTCCATGGACTGTACAGTCCATGGGGTCACAAAGAGTCGGATATGGACTGAGCAACTTTCACTTTCACTTTTCACTTTATTCTAATACATATGACAAACATATATTTTATTTAGGCTCACCCAGAAAATATGTGCTTGGATCTTTAAAATGTTTCCCTATGAGACATTTGATTTGACTCTTGATATGGTTTCAATAAGATTTAATATATTTCAAAAGCATATTGGTTAGAAAATGTGTCAAAAATCTTTTTAATGCCTTTTTTCATTTTTAAACCAACACATAACTCCCTTTGAAACTGCCTTTAGCTTCTTGGGCAAGAAAATCTTTTGACATAGCATAACTAAAATAGTTCCACAGATTTCCTGATGAAATGTTTTCCAATCTGTGTATCCAGAGCTGGGGTAACTTTTGTCAAAAATAAAAATTAGTGTTCTCTTGTAATTCTCACCAATAATAAAACTAAAACAATCTCTTCAGAAATACTACAACCAATGATATTTTCTAAAAACTTGAACCAAATCAAAATATGCAGTGGAATGAAATGTTTCATTAAACATCGATGATCTATTCTACATATTTGAAAAAGATGTTATCTTGTATAAAATTTATATTTTATCAAAGTTTCTAAATAAATCCTGGGCCAGATGTTTAACTTTTGAGTTCCAGGTGGGCACATTTGTGTTGATTTTTATAAACAAAAAGACTCCCCTTACCTTGTCCTGTGCATCTCTTCCATCTAGTTGCTTCTGAGTTATATCCTTTTATAATAAACCAGTAATCACTAAGTAAAATGTTTCTCAAAGTTCTGTAAGCCACTCTAGCAAATGAAGTGAACCCAAAGAGGGAATCTTAGGATCCTTTGATTTATAGCCAGTTGGTCACAGGTACAAGTAACAACCTGGACTTGCAGCTGCCCTCTAAAGTCTAAGAAGTAGGTCATGGGAACCTCCAGTCTATCTGTCAGAAGCAGATCTGTCAGAAGCATAGGTAAACAGTTTTTTGAATGCTGAGTTTTAAGCCACATTTTTCACTCTCCTCTTTCACCCCCATCAAGAGGCTCTTTAGTTTCTCTTCACTTCCGGCCATTAGAGTGGTATTGTCTTTATATCTGAGGTTGATGATATTTCTCCCAACCATCTAGATTCCAGCTTGGGAGTTATCCAGCCCAGCATTTCACAGGATGTACTCTGCATATAGGGCTTCCTGGGTAGCTCAGATGGTAAAGAAACTGCATGCAATGCAGCAGACACAGGTTCAGTCCCTGGATTGGGAAGATACCCTGGAAAAGGGAATGGCATCCCACTCTAGTATTCTTGCCTGGAGAATTCCATGGACAGACCATCGGGTCAAAAAGAGTTAGATACAATTGAACTACTGACACTTTCACACTTTGACTTTGCATATAAGTTAAATATGTAGGATGACGATATAAAGCCTGTATGTACTCCTTTCCCAATTTTGAACCAGTCAGTTGTTCATGTAACGTTCTAACTGTTGCTTCTTGTCCTACATACAGGTTTCTCAGAAGACAGGTAAGGTGGTCTGGTATTCCCATCTCTAAGAATTTTCCGCAGTTTGCTGTGATCCACACAAAGGCTTTAGCGTAGTCAGTGATGTTTTTCTGGAATTCTCTTGCTTTTTCTATGATCCAATAGATGTTGGCAATTTGATCTCTGGTTCCTCTGCCTTTTCTAAATCCAGTGTGTACATCTGGACATTTTCTGTTCACATATTGCTGAAGCCCTAGCTTGGAGGATTTTGAATATAATCTTGCTAGCATGTGAAATGAATGCACTTGTATGATAGTTTGAACATTCTTTAGCATTGCCTTTCTTTGGGATTGGAATAAAAACTGACTTTTTCCAGTCCTGTGACCACTGCCGAGTTTTCCAAATTTGCCAGCATATTTTATATCATGCCAGGCACTATATTAAGCCCTCAACATGCATTATCACATTCAGTCCTTTCCGCAATTTTATGAGGGAGGTACATTCTGTTTTTCCAGGTACCAGTTCTTCTCCATGCCTGTGATGAAGGTGAAAAATAAATTTATTATTGTTTCTAGGCTCAGTGACTAACATGATGGCTGTCTTGTTATAGGCACTCCGTGGAAGGTTACTGATTGAGGAAATGAATGCTGTTCTTTTGCTGTTTAACAGCACCCGCCCCCCCACCATGATGTTCTACCTAGGTTTCTACACCTGGGCTCATCCTTGGCTCCCCCACATTCAGATGTGTCTTTCCTAAATTAGATACCCTCGGGCCTTTTATTTCTGCTGGACAGCTGATAAATTAATCCTGATAGGATGATAGCAGCAGATAATTACTGCATGTTAATGTGTCACTCCTCTTACCTACTTTATTTGCATTTTAATGGAGCAATTCTGGAGATAATCCCTTAAGGCACAGGAGTGAAACTTGAGGGTGAGAAAGCCAGAATCAGTGCCAAGCTGTAGTTGTAGGGGTGAGGAGGAAGGGTGTGATGTATATATCTCAAGAGTGACACCATATAGACAGCTGCCTACTCTATGTGTTGTGCCAGCTTTGATGAGTAATTTTTAAAAGCCAACAGTTATTATCCCTGGCTGTCATTGCTTAGTTTTTGTTTTGTTTTGTTTTAAATTATTATTAGATTTGTGAATCCTCTAGAGCAAAACCTCAAGCCCATTTGGGCAAAGATGAATGGCTAAGCCTAATAAGATGCATGGTGCTGTGAAATTAGATTAATTAACTAGGATTTGAATTGAAGTTAAATTTGTCCAAAATGTATTCCTATGAAATGTTTGTTTGCAGTGCCTACAGTATGCCACACTGAATGTAATTTTTTTTTTTTTTAATTGGGAAGGAGGGCATGTAATGGAACATCTTAGAAGAGGAGAAAAATATCTCACTGTATACACTTCTGTTCTCCACGAGGCCTCAGATTAGTTCACCATGGTGTATTCTATCTGGGGTCAATTATATCTTTAAGAGGTCATAAGAGTAACCTTTAAAAATTATATTTTTTAAAAAAAGAGGTCATAAGAAGTATATTACCACAGATTTTAAAAGGTTTGCTCATATTACCTTGCCAAGATATATGCACATAATCTGCTTTTATACAATGATGATTTTTAGGTTGATGGAGTTAGATTATTCCCAAATAATATGATGATGTCAGTTACCACAGAGAATTAATTAAATGCTTCAGTTCAGTTCAGTTCAGTCGCTCAGTCGTGTCTGACTCTTCGCAACCCCATGAATCACAGCACGCCAGGCCTCCCTGTCCGTCACCAACTCCCGGAGTTCACTCACACTCACATCCATCAAGTCAGTGATGCCATCCAGCCATCTCATCCTCTGTCGTCCCCTTCTCTTCCTGCCCACAATCCCTCCCAGCATCAGAGTCTTTTCCAATGAGTCAACTCTTTGCATGAGGTGGCCAAAGTACTGGAGTTTCAGCTTTAGCATCATTCCTTCCAAACAAATCCCAGGGCTGATCTCCTTCAGAATGGACTGGATGGATCTCCTTGCAGTACAAGGGACTCTCAAGAGTCTTCTTCAACACCACACTTCAAAAGCATCAATTCTTTGGCACTCAGCCTTCTTCACAGTCCAACTCTCACATCCATACATGACCACTGGAAAAACCATAGCCTTGACTAGACGGACCTTAGTCGGCAAAGTAATGTCTCTGCTTTTGAATATGCTATCTAGGTTGGTCATAACTTTCCTTCCAAGGAGT